>BHEV01001947.1:0-16437 GCA_004319985.1 Emydocephalus ijimae | reverse complement strand
CCCTTGTACTCGCCTAATTTTTCCGCGAAGACATCCCTGAATTCATGGACGAGGTCCTCCTCCCAGTCACTGCCGCTGATTTGGTTAATGCCANGGACTCGGCTGGATCCAATGACTGGAATTCGATTCCCTTGATAGTCTTTAAGGATAAGTCTCTGGAAACAGAGGTCTTGGTGCCGGATAGTAGGGATGAGTTGCTTGAGGGTCCTCCAGGAAACCATCAAGAGAGACGATCCCGAGTCGACTTCCCTTTGCAAGGCTGATTTTCGATGGCCACTGTAATTCGGATTTTCTTGGCATCCAAGGAAGAGGCGTGACCGATAGTTATAGTTTGGTGAGCCTCTTCTCGCTTCGTGGGGCGATTTAAGGTTCGATTTCTGTAGGAGTGGTTTACTGGTTCTCGCCTTACAGGACGGTTTCCTGTCGATTGGTGATAGTTAGCCCCCTTCGAGGCCTGGCTGGGTCCCTGTAAGCTTCAGCAGCCCCGTCCAATGTGGCCTCTCTTCCCGCACTCATGGCAGAGCGCGTTGCGGAATTTGCACTCGGACCTGGAATGGTTGGCTCCACAGCCAGCACAGGGGTGTAGGGACTTCAGGTAGTGGTCCCAATCGGACCGCAGTTGATGGACCTCTTCTTCGTCACTGTCTGATGACGAAGAGAGGTCCTCGTGGTGGGTCGTCGAAAGCTGTCCTTCTGACTTGGGTAAAATGTCGCCTGTCAGTTGGTGTACCGGAGCACGGTTGCAACACAATTGGGCAGCCGACTTCCTGGTTGCTTCTGCTGCAGTAGCATTGGCTATGGCATCGGCAAGGCTGATGTCGCCTTTCGCCATCAGCTTGCTTTGCACGCCTGGTGCATCTAATCCCAGGACTATTCTATCTCTCAAAGCCTCTTCCAGGTCGGCGAACCCGCAGAGGCCTCCCAGGTTTCGGAGGTCTGCGATGAAATCGGTGACACTTTCTCCTTTCCGCTGGTTTCTTTGGTAGAACTCGTGCCGTCTTACGAGTGTGGGCACGGTCGGTGCATAATGGGCTCTCAGTAGGGGTTCGAGGACGTCCCAGTCCATAGCCTTTACTTCTGCGGGTTTGGCTAGTGCTTTAGCCATCTTAAATACGGTTGGTCCGCAATGCGTTTGGAATACCGCCTGTTTCTTCCTGGTTGAGGCATCCTTTAAATTGTTAGTTTCCAAAAACATTTGGAAACGATCCATGTAAGACTCCCAGTCCTCTTGCACTGGGTCGAACGGAGCAGGTGGTATGACGCCGCTGGACATGGTTCCATCGTTGTGCGTCGTCAGTCACGTGCTCGGCTTCTTCTTTGTTCAGTCAGCTCTGACGTCTCCACATCCCATCCTCATCTCCAGTGTTAAGTTTGAAGCATGGGCGAGAAAGAATGGAGACGAGCCGGTGAAACGGTGAACTTCAACTCTTTATTTACATGGTGTGACAGCTCAAACTGGACGGCTGCAATAGCCTTCCTTATATAGGCAACCCAATAACTATTTTAACCAATAACAATCCAGGAGCGCTAACTCCATTAACCAATATGAATGCCCCGTTAATGGCCAATCAGATTCCCCTGAATGGACTAATCCGATCCTGCCATTAACAGCCAATCAGAAGTGCAGGGCCAGAACCCTGCACTTGACTCCAAGCTCAAGATAACTTGATTTAATCTTTATGCATTCACAACACAAAGAATGCCAGAACAAATCTGCTGTATCTTCACAATCAAGTTTTGCTCCATCTTGTTCATGAGGTTGATGAATACTGTGATTGCAGGACATACCAAGGCCCAACAGTTGGTAGGTTTCCTAATAGAAAGGAAACTGTCACCATTTACTTTCCTTACAAAAACCGTGAATCTGGGAGATGACAAGTATAGACTGTGGGGTTTAGCTGTCCATCAAAATTTGATCTGAAAGATCTGATTTTGATTTACCAGGAGGTGGCCTCTCACATTATAGATCACCTGTATGGTCCTGATCTATAAGGTGAGTATAAACTGACAGGAAGGTGGGGCACCTTTGGGTCAAATGATCAAGATGTGTGAACTTCTTGGTAAAATTCTTGGTAAGGTGAGAGAGGGCTCTTCTCATTTACAAGGATTTCCTACTACCCCATTGGATCATCAGTCATGACTGACTGTGGTGGGATACCAACACTGTCTAGATGGGGGCAGGTCCTAGTAGATCATGAGAGAATCTCCTATCTTTTATGACTGAAAAATTCCTACTCTTTTCTGTAAATTGCCTGCAGTACCTGAAACAGTGATGTGGAATAACAGAAGCTAGTAACATTTACCATCCTACATCTCTGGTTAAGATACTGTAGATGATCCACAAGATAGGGTGAAACTAATAAATAGGTCATTTAGTCCTGCCAACAGCTTATTCTGGATGGGCGCCCTCCCATCTTGCCTGTCAATCAGGTTTTTTGCTTATATTTTGTTTTGTTTTTCTATAGAGATCAAGCAATATAGAAGAATAATGCCTTAGCTGGCTGGTCACCTCAGGAAAGGAAGCTTCCATCACACGACCAGATAAGAGGAACTGGGGAGATTCCAAGGATTGTGTCAACTGTGTCAAGATTCTGCCAAAGCAAAGCTTGTGTTAGCAGAAAGCTCAGAACATAACTTCCACCTTAGATCTACATCAGAGGAGGTATTCAGTCAGTTCTGACAGGTTCTGGAGAACCGGTACTGGAAATTTTGAGCCCTGTCCCCATCTATTCACTGCCTCCGGAGTCCCAGCTGATCGGAGACCAGCTGATTAGCTGGGTCTTCTTTTGTTGCCCTGCACAGGAGAACAGAGCTGGAAAGTAGCTTAGTAGGGTAGGGAGGGAATGGGGATTTTGCAGTATTCTTCCCCTCCCACATCACACCCACCATGCCCACCAAGCCATGCCCATAGAACCAGTAGTAAAAAAATTTGAATACCACCACTGATCAAAATACTTTAAAGCTAAGTAGCTTCACCTGTGTAAGAAGGAAGCAGCCTTAAAAAATGGTTAATTAGGCAACCCTGTATTAGGGGGAATAAGAATGTGCTCTGACTTTGTCTTCTAGAGTCTGCTGTGGAAAACAGAAAAACATTTATGAGATCGCTTTCACTTACCAAAGAGTACTTGTCACTATTCACTGAATGTATTCCAGTCATATATTAATTTCAATTGTTCCTCCAATGTTTATTAATATATTACCTTTCTGCCAAGATTCTCAGGGGGACTTAACTTTTTGAAATTAAAAAAGAGCCCCAGAAGATTATTGAACAATATAATCAAGGTCTTTCAAACCTCCCTCATTTCTCCTTTTCTGCAATTAATAAACAGAGATATCACTTTTATGGGTTTGAACTTCTAGTCTCTTAGGACTGTGGTCTAGTTATAATACTGAAATCTCCAGGCTGAACTAATGATTGCTTCCCATTGAACAAAGTGGACCCATTAAAATTCCTGATACCCCATCTTCCTTTTGAAAAGAAAACCACATGCAGTACATTGGCAGTTCTATCATTCCCTTCTTTGGTAGGCAACGGGAAAATAACAATTGACAATGGGTCAATTTCAACACCACATATTATAAAATGAACACCTTGAGTTTATTAAATGCACCAAATAGAAAGTGCCAGGGATTTTAAGGATTCCCTCTCCAAACTGTGTGCTTTTGCAATTCCCCAGTGGAATTTTATCTCAAATCTTCTCTATCAGAGAAACTTCTCTTATTTAGAGGCTTTGGCTGTGATAATTGGACCCAGAATCCATCTTCAAAGGGATGTGTCCTAAAGGAAAGGTCGATTCTTCTCTCTGGCTTATGAGAGAGGAAGGGAAGGAGGAATTGGAGTTGAATCCATACCAATTTTATTCTTGTTTAAGAGGTGAAGTTGGTAGGTTTTCATTGAGTGAAATGCTCTTTGCATGTTCAAAGCCTGGAGAGATGCAGGGTAAATCCCACTCAGAAGATCCTTGGGAGTATTTCCTTTCCATTGTGGTTTGTCTTGTCTTGTCTTTCTTGGTCTCTCACTAGGAAGTCCTTTTGGTTGCATTTCTGGATCATTGACCAAACACAAGTGGTAATCCTAGAAAGTAATTTAGAAACACCGGGGCAAGCAATAGCATGAAGCAGTACTTTTTCCCTTCCAATTCCCTTAAGAAGATAGGGTTTACACCAGTGATGGAATTCAAAAAAATTGACTACCAGTTCTATGGGCATGGTGTGGCTTGGTAGGTGTGGCTTGGTGGTCATGGCAGGGGAAGGTGTTGTGAACTAATAAAATACTCAAACAAAGTTTATCAAAAGCTTTAGAAAATAGCAGGGTTCTAGCCCTGCACTTCTGATTGGCCGATAATAGTGATATCGGATTGGTCCATTCAGGAAAATCCGATTGGCTGTTAACGAGCCACTCTCATTGGTTAAGGGGGTTAACACTCCTTGTTTCCTATTGGTTACTAGAGCAGCAGCTTGCCTATAAAAGGGCTGCTTTTGCTCTAGGTTTTTGCTCTGTTCAGAATGTATAATAAAGAGTTGAAGTTCACTGTTCACCATCTCATCTCTGTTCCTTGCGCCCATGCGCAGAACTTAACATTGGTGATGAGGATGGGATACGGAGACGTTAGAGCTGACTGAACACTACAGAGCACTAAACAGAGCACGTGGCTGAAGGTGCACCAACGGCGGAAACCAGGACCGGCGGCACCATACCACCCACTCCATTCGACCTGGCACAAGAAGACTGGGACTCATACATGGACCGGTTCCAGATGTTTCTGGAGACCAACAACTTGAAGGATGCCACTACTGGGAAAAAGAGAGCGGTATTCCTGACTCACTGCGGACCTGCCATTTTCAAGATGGCCAAGGCACTGGCGAAACCAGCTGAGGTGAAATCCATGGACTGGGACGTCCTCGAGCCCCTCCTATGGGCTCACTATGCACCTACCGTACTAATGCTTGTACGAAGACATGAATTTTACCAGAGAGACCAGCGGAAAGGAGAAAGCGTTGCAGATTTCATCGCGGATCTCCAGAACCTGGTAGGCCTCTGTGGGTTCGCCGACTTCAAAGAAGCTCTCAGAGACTGAATAGTCCTGGGATTAGATGCACCCCACGTGCAAAGCAAGCTGATGGTGAAAGGCGACATCAGCCTTGCAGATACCATCGCTGACGCTACTGCAGCAGAAGCAACCAGGAAGTCGGCTGCCCGAATGCGCCGCACCAACGCCCCGCTCCGCCAACTCTCTGGCGAAACCTCACCTCACCTTGAGGGACATGCAACGGCAACCCACCACAAGGACCTCGAATCGTCATCAGAAAGTGACGAGGAAGAAGTCAACCGGCTCCGGTCTGAATGAGACCAACGCCACCAGCGTAACCAGAGACTGCAATATCAATGCGCAGGCTGTGGGGAAAAACACCCACGATCAGACTGCAAATTCCTCGATGCGCTCTGCCATATTTGTGGGAAGAGAGGCCACATCGGAAAGGTCTGTCGAAGCAAGATAGGAGCCAGCCCATTTCAGAGGGGGACCAACTATCGCCAACCCACAGGAAGTCGTCTTGTGAATCGGGAACATTCGAACCACCAATGGAACAACCACTCCTACAGAAATAAACCACTAACCCATTCAACGAAATGAGAAGAGGCACACCAAACCATCACGATTGGTCACGCATCATCATTAGATGCAAAGAAAATCCGAGTGAAGGTCGCCATCGAAAACCAGCCCTGCGTAATGGAAGTCGATTCAGGATCGTCCCTCTCAATGGTTTCCTGGAAGACCCTGAAACAATTGATCCCTGCCGTCCGGTGGCAAGACCTCAGAACCCAAAGAATCATTCTCAAGGACTATCAAGGAAACCGAATTTCGGTCGTTGGATCAAGCCTAGTCCGGGTCTCATTCAAAAATCGTACTGCATCCTTACCATTGACCGTCATCAACTGTGTTCGGCCTGGTTTGTTAGGCCTTCAATGGTTCGCTCCACTTGGGATTGAGGTAGCCAGCATTCACCAGACCAGCAGTGATGACTGGGAGGAGGCCCTCGTCCAAGAATTCCAGGACGTTTTTGCAGACAAACTAGGCGAGTACAAGGGAACCCCGATATCATTTAACCTTAACCCTGAAGTGGCTCCCATCCGCCTTAAGCTTCGTCGAGTCCCTTTTGCCCTTAAAGCAAAGATTGACGAGCAGCTTGATAAATTAATAGCTCAGGGTGTTTTAGAACCAACCGACCATGCACCCCAATCGTAACACCCATCAAACCGGATGGATCGTTAAGGATTTGTGGGGACTACCGTGCTACCCTGAATCACACCCTTCAACAGAGCGCTTACCCAGTACCAGTGGTACAACACCTCCTCCATTCCCTGGGGGAGGCGGAAAGGTCTTCGCTAAACTGGATTTAGCATAGGCATACCAACAACTGCCTGTAGATAAAAAAACAGCAGAGGCACAAACGATCGTTACGCACCGATGTGCTTTTAAGTGCAACCGACTCCAATTCGGAGTTAGCGTGGCCCCAGGGATCTTTCAGAGCTTGATGGAGAGACTGTTACAGGGAATAAAAGGGGTCGTACCATACTTTGATGATGTTTTAATTGCTGCCCCTAATAGAGAAATACTAAAGGAGCGTCTTAGACTTGTTCTCCAGAAATTTAAAGACTCTGGCCTTCAAGTTAAAAAAAATAAATGTCAACTGTGTACAGAGAAAGTAGAGTTCCTGGGGTACCTAATCGATAAACAAGGCATTCACTCCACCAGTAGCAAGTTAAGGGCAATCAAGAACGCCCCAAGACCCAGAAACAAGACTGATCTCCAAGCTTTCCTGGGGCTTATTAATTTTTACAACATCTTCCTGCCCCACAAAGCGACCGTAGCCGAGCCCCTACATTGGCTTCTCGATAAAAAAGCAACCTGGGTTTGGGGGCACCGAGAGGAGCACACGTTCTGACAAGTGAAAAACCTATTAACTTCAGATGCTGTTTTAATGCAGAAAATGAGACTTTGCCTTTAACAATCACATGTGACGCGTCACCCTTTGGAGTAGGAGCCATTTTGAGCCATGTGTTACCAAACGGTAGTGAAGCCCCTATTGCCTACTTTTCAAGGACTTTATCAAAGGCTGAACGTAACTATAGTCAAATCGATAAAGAGGCTCTTGCTGTTGTATCTGCTGTTAAACGGTTTCATGAATATGTTTATGGATGAGTTTTTATTATTGTTACTGACCACAGACCTTTGCTGGGGATTTTGGTGGGAGACAAGCCAACCCCCTATATATTATCACCTAGAATGACTCGCTGGTCGGAGTTTTTGGCTGCATACAATTATAAGCTGCAGCACCGCCCGGGGAAAGCCATTCCCCACGCTGACACATTGAGCCATGCACTACTTCCAGAAACTGTCGATGATCCAGCTCCAACCCTTACAACGCTCCAGATTGAAACGCTGCATTCACCGCCGCTAACAGCTAGAGATATCACGATTGAAACAAAACGCGATCCTATCTTAAAGTGGGTCAAATAAGCATGGCGAGTAGATCAAACCCCTGACGACTTCATTCCCTTCAAGAATCGACAAAAGGGCTGCATCCTGTGGGGAGATAGAGTCATCGTGCCAGACCAGTTACAACAAGCGGTGCTAAAGACACTGCATGAGGGCAACCCTGGCATCTTGCGCATGAAAGCGCTCACACAAAGCTATGCGTGGTGGCCGGGCATCGACAAACAAATCGAAGCCTGGGTAAAAACTTGTTATAAGTGCCAGGAGGTTAGCAATGCCCCACCAAAAGCAACTCTGACAGAATGGGAAACACCTCGGGGACCGTGGTCCCGCATTCATATTGACTTTGCGGGACCTACTAAGGGATATATGTTCCTATTAACAGTGGATACCTACTCAAACTGGCTCGAGATCCACGAAATGAAAAGTACTACAACCGAGTCTGTCATCTGGAAGTTGAACAGATTATTTGCGACGCATGGACTGCCAGATGTTCTGGTATCCGACAACGGACCCCAGTTTACCGCGCTTTCTTTTGAACAATACTTAGCGGACCGCAGTATTCACCATGCGCTAACTTCGCCAGTGCACCCTGCGGCTAACGGAAGAGCCGAGTGCATGGTACAGTTTGTTAAAAAAAACCCTCCACAAGATGGACTATGGGAACATTGAAGATATGATAAATAGAATACTCCTTCTCCAACACATCACTCCGCACAGCATCACCAACAAGACTCCAGCAGAACTATTGATGGGACGCAAACTTCGATCCCACCTCGACCAGCTTCACCCATCTTACGAGCCAGAGAAACCCTGTGGATCTAGCGGAAAATGCTGCGAGTTCAAGATAGGCGACTTAGTTTTTGCCAGAAACCTTTCTGGCGAACCGTTGTGGATCGAGGCCACTGTTATTCAAGCCACTGGACCCAGGTCGTACCGGGTGAAAACCTGCGAGGGAAAAATATGGAAACGCCATATTGATCAGCTTCGCTCGAGGCTACAACCTAGTTTCCGCGACTCCGGTAACTCCCAAACTGAGGGGGGAGGGGATGTCGAAGAAACCGAATTCAAGATGGTGGAAAGCAGGAACGAAAGAAGTCAGCCATTGGACATGACAAGTGAAGAAGGATCAAGGATGGGGGTGGCCTCGCCACAGAGGAACAGCCCAACAGAGGCAAGCCCGCAAGGACCAGAGGACAACGACGATAACACTAGTGGCACCGACGAAGAACCACCAGCACCTGACTTGCCCGAAAACGCCCCACCAAAACAGGCTTACGGACAAGAACCGGTGGGACAGCGTAAATCCAATATACAGTCGAAGCAACCGTCCTACCTCAGAGATTACATCACTGCACCCCCCAAACGGAACCCGGGGCGGGGGAAGGGGTGTTGTGAACTAATAAAATACTCAAATAAAGTTTATCAAAAGCTTTGGAAAATAGCAGGGTTCTAGCCTTGCACTTCTGATTGGCCGATAATAGCAATATCGGATTGGTCCATTCAGGAGAATCTGATTGGCTGTTAACGAGCCACTCTCATTGGTTAAGGGGGTTAACACTCCTCGTTTCCTATTGATTACTAGAGCAGCAGCTTGCCTATAAAAAGGCTGCTTTTGCTCTAGGTTTTTGCTCTGTTCAGAATGTATAATAAAGAGTTGAAATTCACTGTTCACCGTCTCGTCTCCGTTCCTTGCGCCCATGCGCAGAACTTAACAGAAGGATACTGTAAAATCTCCATTCCCTCCCATTCATGGGGGAAGGTTACCACTGGTTCGCTGAACTACTCAAAATTTCCACTACCAGTTCTCCAGAACCTGTTGAATACCATCTCTGGTTTACACAGTCCTGGAAATATGGAACAGGAATCCTTCAGATTCCTAGCAGCAGATGGAAGTAGAAGTTCATGGGACATGTCCCATTTTTCCACTTGTAATTTAAAACAACATGCTTCTTTTCCCATTTTCTAAGTTTAATCCTCAACAACAGCAACCCCATGGAAGAAGCTGGGCTGATAGATACTTACATGGTTAAAGTAGCCCAGTGAGATTCCATGGTCTTAAATTGGGACAAGTGAGATCATTATTGCTCCTTATAGTGGTTATTAACTGGTTCCCCACTTCCTTTTTAATACAGAAAAGCTATAAATCCAAATTTCCGTCTCATTCTTTCTTTCAATCATTCTGTTCCCTTGCTAAAGTTACATAATTATGAATTAATGCAGCAGAAAATATAAGCTTTTGCCTGACAAAAACAGGTACAATTATTCTCTTCTATCCCACATGACAAAGTGGAGCAGAGAAAGAATAGATGGATTCTATGAAGTCAGGTTACCAGCATGGCTCACTGCTAAAATATTCAGAAATAAATAACTTGAGGACATAAATTATCCTACCACTAAGCCACAAGATAATACTCTCAAAAATCCACATTATCTATTCTCTTTACTTTCCTTCTTGGCTCAAACATATACACACATACACCAACACAAAAACACACATCCTATTCAATGGTTTGTAAGCCTGTAGCATAGGTGAACTGCAGAGATATTGATGCAATTTTCCTTTATTGGCAATGCAGAGAGAGACACACACAGAGAGAAATAGACAGACAGAGAGAGAGTGAGAGAGAGACAGAGACAGACAGACAGAGGGACAGACAGAGACAGAGAAGTAATTGTGTATAAAGTTACAAGATTACTTGAAGAAAAATTGCATTGATCAAGGTGGTATTCTTTTGAACAGTCAGGAAAAATTATATATAAAACTTCAGATTTATCGGGGGGGGGGATATGCAATTACTTTTTAAGTTCAACATTCATCCCTAAAACTTGAAAATAACCAACATGACTTCAATTATTTAAAAAGAGATCAATGAGATACCTAGGGAGTTGGGGATAATTAGCTAAGTATTAAATTTAATACTATTCAAAAGAAAATATGGAAGAATGGATTTTACAAAAAGAAACCAGCATGGAGTCTGGTCTTATTAACCTTCTAAGTTTTAAACAATTTGAGAAAGGTCATCCAAAAACACTTTATATTAGTAGTTTAAAATAGCTGTTCACCAACTCACAAATTCTTGAATTGAACGTAACAGCTATGGAATAAGAGCATGATTGGCTAATAAAGCAGGGATTAGAAATACATGGACAATGTTCACATTGGGGAGATATATAAAAGTGAAATACTATCATAGGAGTTGGTGTTGTGACAAGCTGCTTTTAATTTAAATGACTTAGAATTATGAGTAAATAATAAGATTGGCAAAAATGTTGATAGCACAAAAGTGCTCATAGTAATAAAAGTAAAAACAAAAACAAGGATTGCAAAGGGCTCCAAAAGTATACCTGAAAACAGTATGGATGGAGTTTAAAATGCAAAGGTGGTTTTTATGTTAAGAAGAGCAAAGTGATACATGATAGCTCTAAAAATCAAAACTTTAGGATTTGAGCTGGCAGTGACTGATCAGGGAAGGGCATCTTAAAGTCATGGTATATTGCTCAATAAAAATGTCAAATTTGTACATGCCTGTTGTAAAAAAAAAAAAGCAAAAATCCATGCCCAAAATAATTAGGAAGAAAATTAAAATAAAATGGCTGATATAGCAATGATTTTATATAATCCTATAGTGAATTAATGCTTAGAATATTTTGTACAGCTCTAGGTATTACATTTATAGAAGGATCTAGCAGAGCTGCAACCAGTTAAAAAATAAACAGCAAAATTTTTCAGGAGCTATAGAAGCAATTTTATAAGGGAAGATTTCAATGTCTAAGGCCCCTTAGCTTGCAAGTTCAGGGAGGAGATGAAATAATTAGGCAATCATACATGATATGAATGCATTAATTTGGAGAGCTTTTTATACAACAGATAGTTAAACTGGAATTTTTTGCCATCAGAGATGGAAATGATGACCACCATGTTTCATAGCTTTTAAATGATACATTAGATAAATTTATGGAGGATTTGAGCTATCAATAGCTACTAATCTTGGTCATTACTGGTTGATTATGTGCTATTTTGACTCATTGAAACCACATAAATAGATTTTTTTCCCCATAATGAACTGTCCCTAAGCTATTCTTTCATATTTCCCAATGGTGCACTCATCACTGTTATAATTGAATCCATTATTTTTGCTGCAGGTTGCCTTGTTGTTCTCTTTTTTCCTGACTTTCCTGGCATTAGAGCCTTCTCCAGAAAGCTAGATCTACAAATAATGTGTCCAAAATAGGATACTTTGAACTTGGTTATTTGTGACTTGAGGGAGAACTCTGGGTTGATTTGTTTGACGGCCTTCCAGTAGGCTTGCTTGGGTGTTTACAGTATTTTCAGAAGTCTTTTCCAACACTAGGTATCAATGCTCTTCCTACTTTAAAGTCTTTCTTTAAAGAGGCAAGAAATGGTTGGCAATAATGTATTCAAAATGAGTAAACAATTTCAATGTCAGCCCATCATTAACTCTAAAATATTTTTTTATTTAAATATATGGAACTTTTTGAAAATAAACATTCTATTTGAGATAGCATGTTTATAATGCTAGTCAAGACGGATCACAATTCTTTCTTATTCTTTTTTGCTCTTCACATGGAAGTTTTATTAAAAATAGCATATTTTATCTAATCATAATCTGGCCATTTCTTTTTAACTAATACTTTCTGACATTTATCCTTTGTTATCCTGCTATGTCCAAAAAACTTTATTCAGGGAATAATAGAAGCAATTGTTGCAGAAGAAAGGAAACATTAAGGATGTAGATACACACTAGAACAATTTTTCATTGAGATCCTTAGAAATATTTTTTTCACTGGAACCACCCTTGAGTAAATGTTTGTGCTCTTAGGCAGTTGCTTATTAAAAACAAATGGAATATTGAAGGCTGCATTTAGCCTACACACTGTTTTCCTAAAACATTAAAATAATATAAAAATTAAAGTGTTGCCTCCCAAACACACTTCACAGCTGCTTCATTGATTTTATTACTGCACCAGCTAAATATTAGATTAATTCTCAAGTATTTCCACTATCTATCAAGGGCATATAGAAAAATTTAAATACTTCTTGCTTTGCTTATTTCAGTGTAGTGCTTATATTCTCTCTGTTCTGCTTTTATAAACTTACAAATGTTAATAACTTTGCTTCAGAAATAATCATGCAATAATGTAGCACAGTTCAGTACATATATAATGATAATTATATAAACATTACACTGAAAGAATGTAGAAATTCTAACAAAAGATTTAAAAGTTAACCTAAAAATAAGCCAGCATACAGTAACCATTAGTTCATTGCAATTGGTATTTGTCACTGATAGCATGTTTGTAACCTGTGCTCTGAATCTGTTTGATCTACAAATGTCCAATTATAAAAATCTTACAAGAACACTTATTTCTAACCTATGAAAAAAGAATCCACTGGAAGGCTTATGAGCATCATCCAATTTTTCTCTACTGGTGCAAACCTAAATGTTCTATTATCTTCTGTGGGATCATATGATAATAAGAGAAGTGAGAATCCACTGTTTTCGAGGAAAAAATTATTCTGATAAGCAAAGAAAGGAAGACTAAAATATATGAAGAATGGTTACAGGAACTGGGCTTGGCTAATCTAGTAAAGAGAAGGACCAGGGGAGACATGATAGCAGTCTTCCAATAGTTGAGGGGCTGCCACAGAGAGGAAGGGATCAAGCTATTTTCTAAAGCACCCAAAGGCCAGACAAGGAATAATGGATGTGTTTTGCATACAATATGATTAATAAAGTGTGAGATTGGAGTAAGTGCAGGGTTCTGGCCCTGCACTTCTGATTGGCTGTTAAGCGGCCGGACCGGATTGGCCCGTTCCGGGGAATCCGATTGGCCCTTAACAGAGAGTTCTTATTGGTTATAAAAGCTAGCGTTCCTAGCTTGTTATTGGTTAAAACGTTACAAGGGTTGCCTATATAAGGCGGGGTTTACTGCTGTTATACAGAGAAGTCACGATGTAAATAAAGAGCTGAAGTTCACCGTTCAGAGGCTTGTCTCCATTCCTTCTCACCCATGCTCAATACTTAACACTGGCGACGAGGGTGGGATATGGAGACGTCTGAACCAACGGAACCAGGAAGAAACACCGAGCACGTGACAGACGGCGCCAACAACGGAACCATGTCCGGCGGCATCGTACCACCCGCTCCGTTCGATCCAACACAAGAGGACTGGGAGTCCTACATGGATCGCTTCCAAATGTTCCTAGAGACGAACAACTTAAAGGACGCCACACCAGGAAAGAAACGGGCGGTGTTCCTAACGCATTGCGGTCCAACCGTATTTAAGATGGCTAAAGCACTAGCCAAACCCCGAGAAGTGAAGGCCATGGATTGGGACGACTTCGAACCAATCCTGAGACGCCACTACGCTCCAGCCATGCCTACGCTCGTGAGATGCCACGAGTTTTATCAGAGGAGCCAGCGGAAGGGNAAGGCGACATCAGCCTTGCCGACGCCATCGCCGATGCTACTGCAGCAGAAGCAACCAGGAAGTCGGCTGCACAACTTCACCGAAACCGCGCTCTGGTACCACCACCGGCCAGCGACATCTCACCCAGCTCAGAAGGGCAGCTTGCGACAACACACCACGAGGACCTCTCTTTGTCGTAAGACAGCGACGAAGAAGGGGTCCACCGATTGCGGTCCGGCCGGGACCATTGCGCCCTTGCGCTGGCTGTGGAGCCGACCATGCCAGGTCCAAATGCAAATTCCGCAATGCACTCTGCCACGAGTGTGGGAAACGAGGCCACATTGGACGGGTCTGCTGCAGCTTGCCAGGACCCAGCCAGGCCTCAAAAGGGGCTAACTAACGCCAATCGACAGGAAACCGTCCTGTAAGGCGAGCGCCAGTAAACCACTCCTACAGAAATCAAGCTTTGCAGAGAGAAGAGGCTCACCATACTATCACTATCGGTCACGCCTCAACCTTGGACACTAAGAAAATCCGAGTCACGGTAGCCATCGAAAACCAGCCTTGCCACATGGAGGTCGACTCGGAATCGTCCCTCTCGATGGTGTCTTGGAAGACACTCAAGCAACTCATCCCCACAATTTAATGCCAAGATCTCTGTTTCCAACGCCTCATCCTCAAGGACTATCAGGGGAATCGAATCCCCGTCGTTGGGTCCTGCCGAGTCTGAGTCTCCTTCAAGAAGCACACAGCGTATTTACCTTTAACGGTCATCAATAGAGATAGGCCTAGCCTACTGGGCCTCCAATGGTTCGCGCCACTCGGCATTGAAGTGGCCGGCGTAAACCGAGTCGGTGGCTGTGACTGGGAGGAAGACCTTATCTCTGAGTTCAGGGACGTCTTCGCGGACAGCTTAGGCGAGTACAAGGGGACCCCGATCTCATTCAGCCTAGATCCAAAAGTAGCTCCCATTCGCTTGAAGACCCTTCGAGTTCCATTTGCCTTAAAATAAAAAATTGACGAACAACTCGACAGACTCAGGGGGTGTTGAAGCCCATCGATCACTCCCCGTGGGAAACCCCTATTGTAACACCCATTAAGCCAGATGGGTCAATCCGAATTTGTGGGGACTACCGGGCCACCTTGAACCACGCCCTGCAGCAGAACGCGTATCCAGTTCCGGTGGTGCAGCACCTCCTCCATTCCCTGGGGGGCGGGAATGTTTTCGCTAAATTGGATTTAGCTCAGGCGTATCAGCAATTACCAGTAGATGAAAAAACGGCACAGGCCCAAACGATTGTGACGCACCGCGGTGCCTTTAAATGTACCCGGCTGCAATTCGGAGTTTGTGTAGCCCAAGGGATCTTCCAGAGCCTTATGGAAAGGTTATTGCAAGGAATTAAGGGCGTGGTCCCCTATTTTGATGATGTATTAATTGCAGCCCCTACAAAAAAAATCTTACAGGACCGGTTAAAATTAGTCCTAAAAAAAATTCCAAGAAGCCAGTCTTAAGGTTAAAAAAAACAAATGTAAATTGTGTACTGACAGTGTTGAGTTTCTAGGGCACCTGATTGATAACCAGGGCATTGATCCTACCGAAAGTAAATTAAAAGCGATCAAAAACGCTCCCAGGCCACGAAACAAGGCCAATCTCCAGGCGTTCCTAGGCCTCATCAATTTCTATAATGTATTTTTACTGCACAAAGCAACTGTCGCTGAACCGTTACACCGATTGTTAGATAAAAAAGCAATATGGTTATGGGGTTACCGGGAAGAACAGGCATTCCGAAATGTTAAAAAACTGCTCACTTCTGACTCTGTACTCATGCAGTATAACGAGACTTTGCCGTTAGTTATAACCTGCGATGCATCGCCCTTTGGGGTGGGCGCCATTTTGAGCCACGTGCTGCCTAATGGGAACGAAGCCCCTGTTGCATATTTTTCAAAGACTCTTTCAAAAACAGAGCGGAACTATGGACAAATTGATAAAGAAGCCCTCGCAATCGTCTCAGCTGTGAAAAGATTTCACGAATATGTGTATGGGAGAGGTTTTACTATTGTGACTGACCACAAACTGTTGCTAGGGATAATAGCCGGGGATAAGCCGACTCCCTACATATTATCCCCTAGGATGACCCGATGGTCAGAATTCTTAGCTGCTTATAACTATCGGCTGCAATATCGCCCGGGGAAAGCCATTCCCCATGCCGACGCATTGAGCCGAGCACAGCTTCCAGAGACTCTCGATGATCCGGCACCAACGGTAACCACGTTGCAAATCGAGGCACTCAACTTGCTGCCACTGACCGCTCGAGACATCGCGAGAGAAACCAAGCGCGACCACACCCTAGCACGAGTCCTAGGCTGGGTAGAATGCGGATGTCCATTGGACCAAGTATCAGATGACTTCGCACCATTCAAGTCACGGCAGACTGAACTCTTCTCCCAGAAGGGCTGTATCATCTGGGGCGATAGAGTCGTTATCCCAGAACGGCTCCAAAAAGCG
>BHEV01001946.1:0-30926 GCA_004319985.1 Emydocephalus ijimae | reverse complement strand
GAGCAGGAACCACTGGAGGGATCTGGAGTGGAAACGGGCCCAGGGAATAATGGAAAGACAAGATATCATTTTACCCAGTAATTGGGATAGTTCCAGAAGGGAAACCCTCTTAAGGCTTCTGATGTTTCTGACAGATTTTTGGATGCTGAGGATTCTCTCCAGCGATAGGAACACCTTCCCTTTCACAGTGTCGTTTACCATCCCCAGGTGGGTTATCCTGGTGGAGGGGGATAATTGGCTTTTCTTCCAATTGATGAGGAATCCTGGAAGGGGATAGGATGAGGATATCAACCAGGTAGCAGTGGAGGCACACCAGGAGGGTTCTGAGGTGGGCAGCTAGAGCGGCCAGGACCTTGATAAAGGTTCTGGGGGCTGAGGCCAACTCAAATGGGAGAGCCACGTATTGAAAGTAGAGGTTATTGTAGCAGAAATGGAGAAATTTGTAATGAGAGGGTCGGATTGGAATGTGTAGGTATGCCTCAGAGAGGTCAATGGATGACAACCAGTCTCCCTGTCTAACGCCCAGCAGGATGGATTGCAATGTGTTCATTTTGAATTTGTGGTATACGAGATGGCGGTTAAGCCGCTTTGAATCCAGAATTGCTCTCCATCCCCCCTGAGTGTTTGGGTACCACAAATAAGTGGGAATAGAATCCCTGTCCTCTTTGAGACAGAGGAACGGGCTGGATGGCCTGTGTATCAAGGAGGTGCTGAATGGCTGAGTCCATGAGGCTGCGCTTGGTGTGGTTCTTGGAGTGGGGGCAAGGCATGAAAAAATGGGGGGGGGGTTACATTGAAATTCGAGGGCAAGGCCAAACCTGATGGTGTCCCCAACCCAGGCATCAGAAATGGAGGAGTCCCACTGGTTGGCGAAGGTCTTAAGATGCCTGCCAATAGGAATCAAATCTGGTGGCTTATCTGGAGTGCCTGAAGGGCCTGTTGCCCGAGCCATGACAGGGCCTTTTGAAGTTACCACCCCTTCTGTGCCTATAAGAGTCGGTCCTGTCCTGAGGCTGTCCCGAGCCAAAGGGAGGGGGCCTTTGGTACTTGGGAGAGAAGGAGATTTGGAAAAAGGGGCGAAATGGAGCTCTCCAAAAGGGCTGCAGGGATCTGGGCTCTGACTTGCAGGTGAGGGATGGAAGGAATTTTTTCTTATTCCTTCCTTTGACTAAAAGGGGATCCAGAGATGTTCCGAACAATTTATTTCCCACGAGGGGAGCAGAAGCCAATTTTACTTTATTCTTGAGGTCTGCCTACCAGTGCTTTAGCCAGAGCAGATGGTGGGCAGAGACATGGGAGGAAATGGCACGGGTGGAAAATTTGACCGAGTGATAGGTAGCGTCAGCTGAGAACTTGATTGCAGCCGTAATCTTGGCTATGTCCTAATGGGCTCGGACATTGGAGGCTGGGACATGTTGCTTAAGTTGGCGAAGCCAGCGAATGGATGACCTGATGAAGAAGGAGGCAGCCGTGGCTGATCTGATTGCCCGAGCATCTGACTGGTGAGCTCGGCGTAAGGCCAGCTCCAACCGTTTCTCCTCTGGCCTCAGGGCCTCTAGGGGGTCGCTGAGGGTGGAGGAAGAGGCCAGACCCATGATGGGCTCATCAACCTCCGGAGTGCCCAATAGGTTGAAAAGCTCTGGATCTAGGTTGAAAAACTTTTTATCATGGGCCAAAGGGGCAGGGGGGCTGCCGAAGAAGCTAGCTGCTTGGACACCAGGTCAAGGAAGATGGGGGGGGGGTTTGGGATGACCTTGGCCTCCACAACAGGCTGTTTAAAAATGGAATCCTCTAGACCCTCCAGAGCAAGAGGAGGGGAATCAGAGGGGTTCTGAGTCTTTAGACTCGATATATTTCTGGCCTTGAACAGGAGGGATTTGAATAGTTGGGGCTTGAAGAGCCCTACAAAGGCGGGTTGGTCGGGGAAGAGACCCTCATCCTCGGACATCTCTGGCTCTGATGGTTCTATGTCATAAAGGGGTTTGTTATATTGTAGGGATCCCAAGTCAAACTCCTCCTCCTCCCCCCTGCACTGATCGAGGTCCCCTTCCGCCTCCTCCTCTTCCTCCCTTACTGAGCAGGAAACCTCCCCCTGATGGGGTACCTGATCCTGGAGTGGTTCCGATCTGAGTGGGAGTGATCTTACTGAATGAGACTCAGATTCGGTGGCCAGTGGAGGTAGACCAGGCCTGACCATCTGTTGGAGTCTTTCCGCAATTCCTTGGTAGACAGCCAACTTCATCCAGGATCTCAGTTGCTCTGGAACCTCCTGAATGAGAGGTTCCTCCTGGCATAGGCCAGCGGCTGTGGGCGTGAAGCCTCTGGAGTTCATCTGGCCGGTGTTCCAGGAGCCTGGTGACCTTGAGAGGGTGAGCTGCACCTGGATAGGGAGGAATGGACTAAAGGGGGGGGATAAAGTAGAGGTAGAAGGAGTGGAAGGTGGTAAGGGAGGCACTGAGCCTGCTTGCCTGGTGCATCTATCAATTTCTTTTTCCAGCGCCTTGTGACATCTTAAGGCATCCCTCTGGGAGGCTTTGGAGGAATCCTTAGCCTGCCTGCACAGATGGTGGGTTTTTGATTTGGCCTTCAAAGGGCTTGTGGAAGGATTGCCTTCACACACCATTATAAGTTCAAATAATTGCTGAATGTCATTAAATGAGGATCAACTATTTTCTCTGTTACCAGAGTGCAGGATCAGAACCAGTGGTTTAACTTTAAGGGAACAAGGTTCAGGCCAGACCAAAGTAGAAAATTCTTGACCAGAGGAACTGTCATTCAGTGGATACACTGCCACATGAAGCAGTGAGTTTTTCTTGACTGAAAGTCTTCAAGAAGAGGTTAGATGATTATGGAATTCTAGCAGATCTTGATCAAGTGGTTGGTCTAGATGAATTTTAAGATTTCCTCAGTTCTGTGATTATGTAAAATGGTTCCCATAATTAGTTTTTCTAATTAAATTAGAAAATATAATTAGAAAAATAATTTAGTATCCTAAATTTGATGTTTCCTTTTCCATAATATTCTGGGGACCATCAGCCTGTCCCAGCTTGGATGTTCAGGAAAGAAAGACCCTTGGCTCAATTTGTAGTTAGAGGTATAACTTTTACTGAAGTCAAGTGGTCACAGTGTAAAAAGGCAGATTTGAATATTCCCACATAAGCCTGGTGTTTTTCCCTCCTCCTGCTCCCCCCCCATCCTTTAGTAAATGTCTAATGAGGTTCAATCTAGTATTTTGGTAATAGTCCTAAAGTTTGGTGGGCTTTCACATTCAATTCTCATGCTTCGGTCCTTGGGTCTGCCAGACTCTTTCCTGGGCTGGCACCTCTGATTCCTCTCATCCTGTCCTCTCCCCCCTCCCTAGATCCTATTACTCTTCCCTTCCCCATTCTATGGCAGGATGGAAGACTTGATACTTTGCCCCTCAGGAATAAAGTGGTTTGTTCTTGAAACAAAAAGAAAACAAGATAAATGTTTAGTGTTTATAAGATTGTCAGTGGAGTTTGTCAGGGTACTTGTGGAATTTGTGGAGGAGTCTTGGGGCTCAAACATGCAGAGCATCAACTCATTCAGTTTCAGAAGGGGAAATCCTTCCATGATATCAAGTATTGTAATTTTCCTTTATGTTGTGAAACTAAGAACTCTGACTTAAAAGTGTTGTTCTCCCTTGGTAAGGACAGGGGTTGGATGTGATTGTTTCTCAGAGTATAAGGAGGAAGTGGTTGCTAGTTTCAGCAAGTTACAATGAAACACCGGGTGAACGCATCTGAGGACTTTTGGAGTTGATAATTATCAACTCCAATTAATTATCAAATAATTATCAAATAATTATGGAGTTGATATCACTGGGTTGATAATTTTGTCAAGGCCTGATGTATTTTGGCCCAAGTTTCTTTGATGGTTGTCTGCATTGAAGGTATTGGTGGATAAATAAACTTCATAGCCAATCTTGAAGTCCATCAGTTTGGACTGCTCCTTATTTGCTTGTTTTGTAGTTGTTGTTTTTTTCTATGCTTCTTCTAACGCCTTGTGCTTTGAAAAGTGTGATTCATTCACTTAATGACATGTCTCTGGTGGTTACCTGGGGCAGTTCAGACATGACTATGAGGTCTTGGCCAGAACAGTGTAAAACTGGTTCTGCTATGGACCGTGTTATTGTATGTGACTTCTGCAAAGGGAAAAAGGTCAGTTCAATTGTCTTGCTGGTAATTAATGGAACAGCAGAGATATTGCTCCAGGACAGAATTAGTACATTCACAGCGTCCATTTGACTGAGGATGATGTGAGAAGATAAACCCTTGTGTGGTGCCTAGCAAATTTAGAAACTCCTGACAAAATTGAGATGTGAATTAGACTCTGCAGTCAGAAAGTATTCTTTCAGGGGCCCTGCGGTGTCTATATATGTGTTGCAGTTTTTCTAGCACACAGGCTGAGGAATTTGGGGGCATGGTATGAAGTGTACCTGTTTGAAGAAGCATCCAGACAGTATCCATGATATCAATCACTCTGAGACATTATTTCTCCAATTGATTTATTAGGAACAGACCTGGCATGTTCAAAAGCAATTTCCCAAGTGAAAGCTTTTTCACACATTACACAGAATCCACCTTCTCTCTTACCTTCTTTCCTCCCACTTCTACACTTCATAAATCACAAAAACCAATTAACTGCAACTGCAAATTCTTAAGATAACACACAGAATAACTTTGAATTTTTCAACTCCTCTAACTCTCTCTCTAAAAAATGTGGCAGCTGACAGGCGTCCCCTCTTGAAAACTCTTCCTCCTAAAAGAAAAGGAAAACACACACATATAAGAGTTAATATATTGTCCTTAAAGCCTCCCCCCCCCATGATCAGCATGAACATCCCAACTCTTCCCAACTAGCATCTGAGAGGGGGTATCCTTTCCATCAGACCAAATATTGCAATCGGCCATGGTGTAATCGAGAATCGAGAATTTTTTTGAATCTCATAATGCATTTCCCCATGTACCATCAACTGTTTAGGGGGAGCGAGTGGTAGTGGTCTTATCATTGATGTAGTAGCTGGTTTCAGTAAACTACAATGGAACACTGGGTGAATTTTTCCCAATAGTCGAGGAAGACGTAATTGGACAGTGACTGGATTGATTATCTTTGAAATTGGGAATGGACCCAATAATTTTGGACCCAGCTTCTTACTGGGCAGTTTCAACCTAAGATACTTGGTCGACAAATATACTTTGTCCCCTACTTTAAAAGGCAGTTGAAGGGATCTATGTTTATCCGCCTGTTTTTTATAATTTTTTGCAGCTTCAGTCAAAGTTTTTTTAGTATCTTCCCACCCTTTCTTTAATGAGTTCATCCATTCTGTCAGGGACATGGATGAGGGAGATTGTCTAGGTAACTCTGGCATCGGGACAAAATTCATTCCAGGGTTCATTTGGAATGGAGTCAATCCCGTGCTGCTATGTACTGCATTATTGTAAGCAACCTCTGCAAAAGGTAATAACTCAGCCCAATTTTCTTGTTGATAATTTACATAGCATCTAATATATTGTTCAATCATGGTGTTAGCCCTCTCCGCTGCTCTGTTACAGGCAGGATGGAAAGCTGAGGATAACCCTTGAGAGGAGCCAATGGGTTTCAGAAATTCCCTCCAAAATTTTGCGGTAAATTGTACCCCTCTGTCTGATATTACTCTGCGAGGTACACCATGTAGTCTGTAGATATGTTTCAGTAACAGCTTTGCAAGTTTTTTCACAGATGTAAGCCCTTTGCAGGCTATAAAATGGGCCTGTTTAGAGAATAAGTCATTATAATCCAAATGACCATATTCCCTTCACTCTTAGGTAATTCAACAAGAAGTCTATTGCGATTTCTTCCCAAGATTAGGTTGGTTCAGTAACTTGTTGCAGGAGGCCAGGGGCTTTCCAGTTTTGTGTTTCATTGTGACACATATTGAACAACTTTTTACGCAGTCCTCAACATCAGGTTTCATTTTTGGCCACCAGAACTGTCTTCTTAGTCAATGTAGGGTTTTTAGGAATCTGAAGTAGCCTCCCAGCCATGATTACGCTTGTGGCTATGCTTTAGTACCAGTAGTCTTACGGTTGTGGGTACATAAAGCTTAGTCCCTTTCCAAGCTAGTCCTTCATTCATTGTCAGCTCTGTTTGATGGTCCAGGAACCAAGGATCAGTCAATAGGGCCATTTGCAATTCCACAGTCAGTTTATCTTCCAGGCTTTTGGGGTTGTGGTTAGCTTGGGTTCTAGTGGTTACTTGGCCAGCCACTTGAGCGTCTGAAATTAAGGCTTCTACTATTTCCTCTCGGTGGCTGTCAAACTGAGGTTTTCTGGACAGAGCGTCCACCAGTACATTTTTCCCTCCAGGGATATATTTAATGTTGAAAATAAATTGCTTGAAATATTGGGCCCAGCGGACTTGTTTGGCTGATAATTTCCTAGGGGTCTTTAGAGCCTTGAGGTTCTTATGATCAGTCCATACCTCAAAGGCCTCTGGCACCCCTTCTCGAAGATGCCTCCAAGTCAATAAAGCCCATCATATGGGAAATTCTTCTTTCTCCAAGACTGCCCACCTTCGCTGTGCATCTATCAGCTTTTTGGACACATAAGCGCAAGGCATCAGTTGGCCTTGAGAGTCTTTTTGCAGCAAAATGGTTGCCACCGCTACATCACTTGCATCAGTTTGGACAATAAAAGGCTTAGCTGTGTCTGGGTGTTGGAGGATGGTCTCAGCTGCAAAGAGGCGTTTTAATGTCTTAAAAGCTTTCTCACAATCCATAGTCCAAGCCAGGGGTTGACTCGGCTTTGGTTTGGTGGGTGATGGGCCCGTTTTTAATAGCTCTGTCAACAGGAGGACAACTTCAGCAAAGGACTGAATTAATTGTCTATAGAAGTTGGCAAACCCCAAGAAACTATGAAGTTGTTTTTGGATTCTGGGGGGTTGCCAGTCCAGCACCGCTTTCACCTTTCCAGGGTCCATTTCAATCCCCAGGTTGGATATTCGGTAGCCTAGGTAGTCAAGCGACTCTGTGGAATTCGCATTTTGAGAGTTTCACATGTAATTTGGCAGCTAGAAGTTTTTCTAGAACCTGTCGAACCAATTGAACATGTTCTTCCATGGTTTCACTGAAGATAATGATGTCATCCAGGTACACGAGGACCCCCCGGTAAAGGTGCAGCTGTAGCAACTCATTGATGAGATGCATAAACACTGCAGGAGCCCCTTGAAGTCCAAAAGGCATGATTTTGAATTGGAAGCTACCCAAAGGGCAGTTAAAAGCTGTTTTCCACTCATCTCCCTCTTTGATGTGGACCCAGTAGTAAGTTTGCCTGAGGTCTAGCTTGGTGAGTACTTTGCCCTTCGACAGGTGGTTGAATAAGTCCTTCATAAGAGGGAGAGGATACATGTTTTTGATGCATACTGCATTCATACCTCTAAAGTCAACACACAACTCAATCCGCCATCTTTCCTCTTGAACAACACAGGGGCAGCTAATCTTGATTTGGCAAGCTCAATAAAACTTCGTTCCAAATTGCTGTTGATGTATTTCCTTAATTCAGCCATTTCAGCAGGCTCATGGAATACATCTTTGGTTTTGGTAATTTCACCCTGGGCTCTAATTCTATGGTGCAATCAGTGGCTCGATGGGGAGGTAAAACATTACACTCTTCTCCATTGAATAGTTTAGCCAAATCTTTGTATTGGTCGGGTACCTGGTGGTTATCTGGGAGAAGGCGGGATGCCATGGATGCTGGCTCAGGCTCTGGGTTCGAGCTGACTGGTGGCTTTGTAGTGGGTTGAAGAGGGGGCAATGGGCCCAGTCCAATAAGGATTTTTCTGAATCCATCCTCCCATTTGATCGTCAGGGCCCATTTGTCTAACCAAGCAAGTCCCAGTATTATTGATTCTGACATCTTGGAAGCCACTAAGTGTATGAGCTCGCGATGGGGCCCTAATTCCATCTTGATTAATTCTGTCAATTGAGCAGCTGCCTCCCCCAATTAAGGTTCCATCCACTTGCTCAAATCTGATTGGGTGTTTTAGCAGGTTAGTCTTTAAGCCCAATTGTTCAATGATGGGGAGTCTGATAAGACATCTGGAGCACCCAGTATCAATGACAGCTTCTAACTCCCCAGCCTTTCCCGTGTTTGGTACCACTAACTTAACCTTGATGTAAAAGGTATGATGGGATCACTCACCATTGGGTCGTCTTTTGGGGACGTGGTGTCAGTCTGGTGGTCCGTTGCTCCCATCTGCGCAGAGGGGGCTTTCCCAGCTGCGTTTGGCAAACCTGTCCCTGCCCGGAGGTCTTCCTTGATTCTTCCAACCACTAACAGCTGTATTAGGCTTCGACTGCAGAGCTTATGGCACAGGAGCAGGGGCTAGACAGTCTGCTGCCCTATGACTGGCTTGGCCACATCGGTAACATTTCAACACCCTGGTGGGTCGGGTACGAGCAGGTTCGGCTGGTCCAGTCGGCGGTCTCCTCACCACAATTCTCTTAATTGGGGATGCCGGAGGGGTTTTCTGTGTGGGTTGATGCTGCAATCTAAGCTGAGGAAGGCGGTATAACACAAGTGTAAGGTCTCTGGGATTCCCCTAATTTCACAGGCCTTCTTTACTTCTGGATCAATGGCTTTTTTAAAATACTGTAAAGTCATTCTTTCAGGCTAATCCATGAGGTGGCTTGTGACCCTTCTAAAATCCCAAATGAATTCTGACAATGGTCGCTTGCCTTGCCTCATTTCCATTAACTTCTCTTCATTCTCTGCTACCCTGTCTGGATTTTCAAATCTGAGTTTTAATAATTGAATAAATCCATTTACATCATGTAATTCGGGGGCTTGTTCGTTGTGTAGTTGGGCCACCCAGTCTGAAGCATCCCCTTCATTCATCCCATTTGTTATGGCCATAACCAAATCGTGCTCTGTGGCATATTGATCTTCAAATTGTTCCATATGGGATTGGATTTGAGTGAGGAAGTAGTTGAAATATTCGTGGCTGCCATCGAACACATCCTCAAAGGGTATTTGGTCCAGCCTGGGTCATGGTTGTGGAGGTGGCACATGCCAGGCTCCTGCAGGTAGTACTGGAATGGAAGGAACAGGCCAGGTGGCATAGGTAGGCTCGGTAGGCCCCCTGAATCCTGGCTGGGTGGTGCCTCTCTGGAATAGGTGGCCTCGCTTCTGGTTGGGGCTGCAATTGTGGTTGCCATGAGGAAGATGAGTGTGGCCTGATTCCCTGGTCGGGTGGAGGGGGTGTGGCTGCTATCTGCTGTCTGGGCAACCCCTCTTTAGACCAGGGCTGTGTTGGTGCTGGCTGCCATTGGCACTGAGTCCACCCCTGGCCTGGATAAAATCCCCACCCTGGAGGGATACTCTCTGCAGGGGGCAAAATTCCTTCTGGGAAATGAGAGGATTGCCTCTGAGGCTGCAACATACCTCTGTTAGTTGATGCTTCTTTCTGGCTTCCTCCAACTGGCATCTGTATAGTTTCCTCGTTCCTCACGATATTTGGGCAAGTGAATATGGGTTGTCTCAAGCTTCCACCCGTCCAAACAGACTGTGAGACCAAATTTGTCATCTTTAAATTCTGGAACTGTTGATATAAATCTGCCCTCGATAGATTTCCAGGAATAATCTGGGGGTTGTCTTCTTGAGAGAAATCTGACCCCAATTGTCTCTCTTCCCTCCAATCCGACAAAATGGCCATATGCCTGGGGCTAGAGAAAGATTTCTCTTCAGAGAGCTGGGTTACCTCTGAGTTATAACAACTTCTTGAGTTGAAATGCTTCAGTATAGCTCCCAAATCTCTTTCTTCTACCATCCTGAAAGCATCCATCATCTCCTCCAAACAGGGGCTGGCAGGTTCAATTAATGCTCCAGAGGGAGGGCCCTCACATGCTCCCCCTGCACTTTGACTGATTGCTGCTCTTTGTCCATTTCTGGGAAAAGAACTCTGGGGCATCAGCCAAGCCCATTCAAAAAATAAAAGTTAGACTTGGGAAATAAGTGTCAAGCATCCAGACAGTATCCATGATAGCAATCACTCTGAGATGTTATCTCTCCAATTGATTTATTAGGAACAGATCTGGCACATTAAAAAGCAATTTCCCAAGTGAAAGCTTTTTCGTGCGTTACACAAAATCCACCTTCTCTCCTCCCACTTCTACACTTCATAAATCATGAGATCCAATTAACTGCAACTGTAAATTCTTAATACGACACACAGTATAACCTTGAACTTTTCAACTCCTCTAACTCTCTAAAAAAAATATGTGGCAGCTGATTTTCAAAGCTGTCAGGTTGGTGATGACCCAAATCACAATATTTCCTGAACTTTCTGGTAACTGAACTATAAGATCCATGGAGATTTTTTCCATTATGCTTTGGGGTTTGCCACTGGTTGTAAAAGCTCAAGTGGTTTCCCTTGTCCATCCTTTTACAAAGGAACAGTTGGGGAAGCTATTGACATAGAGTTTGATATCTCTCTGTAGGGAAGGCAACCAAATCTGGTGCTTTATTAAGTGGAGATTTTTCACAAAGATGAAATGTCCTGCCATCTTTGCATCCTCACTCCTTCGCAGGATGAGGGTATATTGACTCTGAAGCACATAGATTTTAATGCCAACCCATGCTAGCCCATTCCACACAGTGCAATCCTCTTGATGGACTTTAAACTATTCAACTTTAGACAATTAGTTTCTTAGTACCACCATTAGGTCATCAGTCACTTGTGAAGTAGATCTTTTCTGAGCATAGGTGATGATGGGGGCTACTAATGGATTAGAGGGCATAATTGGGCTGATGACTTCTCTTTTTGAGCTATTGTATGGCAGAAACATGAGAGGGCATCAGAAAATTTCGTTTCCCAGGAAAATATTTCAGTGGGAAATTAAATCAATTGAAGTATTGGCCCAAGGCCCTTGTTTTGGGGACAGCTTTCTGTGGGTTGTCAATGCCGCTAGATTCTTATGATTTGTTCATACTTTGAAAGGGGCTTTGATGCCTTCTAGGAAATGTCTCTGGGTAAGAAGAGCCACCTCACTGCGTAAGCTTCTTTTTCTCAGACTGCCCATCTGCACTTTGCCTTGGTTAGTTTTTGTTGTGGTTCACCGGCAGCAATCAGGAGGATGTTCCCGAGAAGCCTGTGCTGGGTGTGAGTGAGAGCAGGGTGATTCATGGAAGAGCAGCACAGGTGACTCGGGAGTATGAATGCTAATTAATGGCTCCTCCCTCTAGAGAATATAAGCCTGGTTTCAAATGGCTTTTGCCTTTGCAAAAGGCAAAAGTTCAAAGGAGTTAGTGTGATGAATACAGACTCTGATTTATTGGGCTAATTGGCTGAAAGCCATCTGTTATCTACAAAGAAGGTTATATGTGGAATAAAGCTGTGAACGTTTCAGTTTTGGAGTTTATCTGTGTTTGCTTTTGGAAACTTCGGCTGGATCAGAACAGTTTTTTAGAAGTGTAAGCACATGACTGTAGTGCCCCTTGAACATTTTTTTGAAGTAGGACAGCCCTGACTGTCGCATTGCTGGCATCGATCTAAATAACAAATGGGACATTTGGGTCCACATGTTTGAAATGTTTCAGTGGCAAATAAATGTTTTAACTTTGTCAAGACACTTGGCACATCATGTTCCACTTAAGGGGCTGGCTGGATTTGGGTTTCCCCTCTCCTTTCGTTTTCAGGAGGTTAGTGATGGGGAACATTATTTGGGCAAAGGACGGAATGAGAGCTTTGGAGTTGTTTTCAGGTGCACAGGATCTCCCATTCTAGCACCATTTGTACCTTTTCTGGATTCATCCCCACCACCTTATGTGACATTCAATACCCCCTATAGTCAATTTTGTCTTTGTGGAACTCGCATTTGAAAAGTTTTGTGTACAGCTGAGTAGTGCAGTTTTTCCAGCATTGCCCTGACTAATTTCACACATTCTGCCACCATCCACTCAGCTGCTTCCTGCTCCAGAGATATGGCGATGCTTTGCACCCTGGCTGGGTCATTTGGCAGGTCGGTCTCATATTCCTGCATGTAGTTCCACATGTGAGCAAGGAAGAATGCCAGTTAAATTTCATCCCCAGTGCTGGTGGTATGCAATATCTTCTCTGGGGAGGGGAGCCCATTCTTAACTGGCAGCAGATAGGTGATGCCAGCTTCTCTTTTAATCATTCCCCACTTGCTTTTACCTTATTTTTAGTATCTGCTTTCCCCAATTTACAGAAGGATTCTATTTTAGAATCCAGGCTAAGCCTAACATCATGGGTCTGTTCATGCCTGGTGCCACAATGAAACTAAGTGTCTTTTTGTGGGACCCCATTTTCATTTCTACTGGTTCAGTGACAAATATCATTTGGCCTCCCTGTAACCGAGCCATCCAGTTGGCAGAAAGCCACAGGGACCTTTACTTCCCTGAGTCATATCCCTAGTGTCACCACTTTGCTAGGGCTGATCAGGCACCCGGTGGAGCCGAAGTCCAATAGAGTGATCCAGCTCTCCCTGTGCTCCAATGAGGGCACCTCTAACTCTATTGGTATTGTCACCAATATCATGGGGTGACTTACTAGACAATCATTGTCTGTTCTGCTGTTGCTCTCTGTCCCAGTGTTTTGGAGTTTAATCTGAATTCCCTCACCATCACCAAGCAGTGTGATAGGACCTTTGCCCCCTCACTAATGCTGTCTTGGATGCTGGTTGAGGGTCTCTGCAATTGGCAGCATGGTGCCCTTCTTTGCCACAATAGAAGCAGTTGGTAGACTAACAGTATAGCCTCTAATCCCTCTTTCCAGGTTTTGGGTTTTCTTTCTTTTCTGGGGTGATTGGTCCCAGCTGGTGAATCCATAGTCCAGGTCAACCTCCACTTTGTTGACTAAAACATATCCTCCTTTAGAGGGTTTGCAGTGCACCTTGGGACAAGCAGGAGTAAAAGATTTCACTGTTTAGCCTGCCCTGGAAACTTTCAATCAGCATGTCTTCGGGCCAGTTAATCTGCAGACAAGGCTCTGGAATTCTTGAACATGTGTGCTGTGGTTCACCGCAGCCAGTGCAGACAGCAGAGGAATTGGACAGTGAGAATGAAAGGGAAGCAGTCAGGGAGCCCGGTGAGGACTTGGATGAGGGACCTGCATCTGATGCAGGGATGAGGCCAGGACCATCTGAGAGTGGAGTGCTGCCTTTGGAGCCTTCAGAGTCTGGCAGCAGCAAAGCAGAGGACCCTGGGGAACCTGTTCCCAGTGCACATGTACGCAAAGCTGCTAGAAGGCAAGAGCAGCTGAAGCAGAAGGGGTGACTCAGGAGTAATGCTGGGAAGTGATTGCCCCTCTCATCAGGGATAAAAGTCAGTCTTCAATGACAAAGAGCTTTGCAGGAAACAAAGCAGTTCAGTAATTTCTGAGTCCTTCATGAAGTCCTTCATGTACTCTAATCAGTTATTTTCTAGGTTTTGGGGTTGGTATTAGCCTTAATTGGACTTCTGTTTCTTGGCAGCATTCTACAGCACTGAAAAGTGTGCTCTTATCTGGAGGAACTGTGTCTAATGAGTTTTGGCTGGGAGTGCAAGTAATTCCCAGCATCACATTAAAAAAGGTTTTAATTTTAAATTCAGTTTGTGTTTTATTAAGTTTGACAAATCATGGGTCAGAACAATATATAGCAACACATCGCCTTCCCTGTTTGATGGTCTCGATTCAGGTTCTGGCATTTCTGTCTGCAAGCAGGTATTCAAACCATTTTCTCAGAGCAGCCATGAATCTGTCAAAATTTCTCAACTCCATAGCATCATTGTCATGGGGGGCAACCATCCATTCAGCTGCTCCCCCCTCCAGGGCCATGGTGATGCTTCATACCCTGACTGGATCATTTGGTAGGTTGGTCCCATATTCCTGCATATAGTTCCATACTTGGGTAAGGAAGAATACCAGTTAAATTTCACCCCCAGTATTGGCAGTAGGGAGGGGCAGTCCATGCAGGAGGGGGTTGCTGGACTGATTGAGTCACCACTGGCTGCCATGCCAGAACCTGTGGGGTATCAGCCAGACCTGAGGTGGGTGTTGGGTGTCACTTCAATCAGTTCATCAGGCAATGGTAATGGCAACCCTCAGGCATCTCAGGCTTTGAGTTTGTCAAAGGTGTTTATCAAGAAATTGATAGCCTGATTGAGGATGGCTTTTCCAGAGGGTATATCCTCCCAATCCTCCATCTTCCTAATCCCTACAGACTACCAGGGCTTTTGTCAGTCTTCTATGACCTCTGCTCCTTCCCCAAGTTCAGGGTAGCCCCCACTGCTTTCTTTTGCTTGAAGTGGCTTCTTCCCAGGTCTCCATCTCCTCCTGCTCCTTCTGTGGTTAGATATTCTGTGCACAGTTCCCCCAGTAGACAAAAGTCTCCATGTGGATAGTTATTGCAGATCTGGCCAGTTTGGATGTTCAGAAAAGAAAGACCCTTGACTCAATTTGTAGTGAGAAGTATAACTTTTACTGAAGTCAAGTGCTCACTGTGTTAAAAAGCCAGATCTGAATATCCCCATGTAAACCCAATGCATTTCTCTTTTCCTGGGTGCTCCCCCACCCTGGTCCTTTTTGTAAATGTCCAGTTGGGTTCAATCTAGATGCTTTGGTAACAGTCCTAAAGTTCTGTGCCTTTTTGGTGGGCTTTTGCATCCTGTTCTCATGCTTGGGTTCTCAGATCTGCCAAACTCTGTTCTGGGCTGGCACTTCTGGTTCCTCTCATCATGTCATCTCCATCCTTCCTATATCCCCTTACTCCTCCTTCCCCTCTTTTATACTAGGATGACATTGAAGTAAAGCAGGGCTGAAGTGATGCAATTGTTCAAACAGAGATGTGTCCATCTTTTTGTAATGCTTTAATTTGGATTGCTGCACTAAGTATGACAGCCTAAATCAGTGGTCTTCAACCTTTTGGACACCAGGGACCAGTTCTGTGAAGAAAGGTTTTCTGTGAACTGGAGGGGGTGTGGTTTTGTGTGCTGTCTGCATCTTGAGGATGGGGCTTCACTTGTTTGAGTGGTCTAGTTGCTGGCATGTCGCAGACATGTATGAGGGAGAGAAAGAAAGAAAGAAGAAGGGAGAGAGAGAAAGAAAAAATAGGAAGAGAGAGAGAGATAAAACTGTGCTATTATGTTTAATTGTTCCATTATTTATCATGTGTTAATATTTTACACTGTCCCTACACCTAGGGTGATTTTTCTGCCTTTCTTTTGCCCAGGGCTACCGCATATTTTTCAGGGTTTACATGCATTCAATGTCAATAGTCCAGAGCATAAAATACACATGTGTTTAACAAGAGTTGAAAGGTACCTTGGAGGTCTTCTAGTCCAACCCCCAGCTCAGGCAGAAAAATGGAGGATGCCAAACTCTGAGTAGAAATCCTGGGAAAGGTGTCAGAATAATACTTAGAAGGGACCTTGGGGTGAACCCTATACCATTTCAGAGAAATGGCTGTCCAGTCTTTTCTTAAAAACTTCCAGTGATTGAGCACCCAGAACTTCTGGAGACAGGCAGTTCCACTGGTTAATTGTTCTCACTGTCAAGAAGTTTCTCCTTAGTTTTAGGTTGCTTCTCTCTGTTCAGTTTCCATCCATTGCTTCTTGTTTCCATCCTGCTTCTTTGGAAAATACTTTGTCCCCTTTCTTTGTGGCAGCCTCTTAAAAGCCTGTTGCCTATCACACTCTTGAGTAAAGCATGTAAGCCATTTCATCCTTTCAGTGGTCCATGAAAGTACATTTATAGTATGCAGATAATAAAGTCAAAAAAGGTGAACAAAATTTTTACAGAACTATAGATAAGTTGAGACTGGGTGACAAGGAATGGCTGGGAGGGGAGGGGCCAGGTGAAGCACCCCTTGATGTGAGTGACATTGAGTTGGCCACACCCACCCAGTCACATAACCACTAAGCCACACCCACCCAGTCACATGACCACCAAGCCACGCCCACCAAATAAGCCATGCCACAGAACCAGTAGTAAAAAAAATTGAATTCTGCCACTGATAAGGACACCATCTGCAGGTGCAACTGCTCAAGCACAGGGAGAAGATTTTGAACAGTCTGATGCTTGGGTTCCTTGGAACTGAACTATGCTGAAAAACTAATTGGTTGCTGCCCTATGGAATTAACATCCCCAAACTGCTTTCACTGGATACTTAGAAACAGACAGGGGGCTTTCTGGTTTGCAAGGCTTCGGCGTGGCAGGAATCCATGATCATGCATGGTCCCTGCTGCACTTGCTGCTGAAGTACCTCCGATCCATTTGGATCTGGAGGATATGGTTGCCCTGTAGAGGCAGCCAAAGAGAGAGTAGATCCAGACAGGAGTTTTGGGGTATCGCAAACCCCCTCCTCAGCCAGCAAAACTCCTTTTTCCCAAGGTGGTGGAGCAGCGGTCAGTAATGGCCACCATAAAGAAGCCTGCAGCTGTGTAAGATTGTGCAGGAGGAAGTTGGAGAAAGTGAAAGTTTTTTGACTGAACCGGGACAGCAAGGAACCTTGAAACACCCTGGAAATTTAATCATTTGAATGACACATTGTTTCCCAAGGAGACTGAAAGTGGCAGAAGAAGATTTAAAAGGGAAAGTTATTTTTTCTCACTCTCCCTCCCCATGGAAATAGCTGATGGAAATTGGAAAAATCTGCTTGGGCACAGAAGGTAACTAAACCTGAAATTTAAAGCCAAGGGGATAAAAGATTTCTGACTACTCGAATTTTGCTATAAGTGGGAGGGAAGAGGTAAAGAACTTATTTTAAGATTGTATTGAAGGAGACTGCTTGGAGTTTATAAGATCAGAAATAAGTGGCAATTAGACTTCTAAAAATTTACTTTGGAACTGTGTAACTGAATTCTACCCCAAGAAGAAAAAATATAAAAAGAAGAAAGTGCTAAATGAAACAATTTGTTCTGATTTGGATTGCTTTGTGACTTTGGGATTTTGGGGAACTATTTCTTGAAAGACTAAAAACATTTGGGTTGTTTTTAAGGGAAAAAATGGCATTATCAGTTGGAGAATTACAAATGGAATTTCAAAAGCTAAAAGAAGAGGAACAAGAAGGCAAGGGCTCTTCTGGATCTATTTTTCATTTTTTAGAAATGGCGATTTGTACCTACCAAGAAATACAACAACAAGAAAGCTGGGATGGAGAAAAAGAAGCCATCTTTAATGGACAGATAATCTTAGTGGAGGAAGAAAAGAGAAAGGAGGGAAATAAAATGAAGAATTCAGAACCTAAAAAAGCAACCAAGAAAGGGAAAAATAAGATGAAAGATCGATACAATGTCAGAAAGCAACAGAAAAGAGAAATAGAACAGAGAGGGAAGATTAAGAGAGTGGAGTTTGAGAGATGGGGAGGGGGTAAAAGGCTAGAATTGATAAGAAAGGAAGGGAAAAAGGAAAGAGAAGTCATAAAGGTTTAAAACAAGATGTTAAAAATCAGGTTTTTTCAGAGACAAAGGGTAAACTATAATTTAAAAAATGATTCTGCTAAACTACATAAGATTGTATTGTAAATATTAGTATTTGAAATTGAGTTAGAAAACTGAAATATTATATGAGTTAATAATGCATTAAAGGGAACATATAAAAATGTTTAAGATTTAACAATGGAGTTTAACTTTCTATGGAATATTGTCTTTACTATTTTATAAACTTAATTCTCTTTTTTTTTCTTTTTGTTTTATGATTCTAAAATGTGATACTTAGAATGTACCAGGCAGAATCAGTATGGAAAGTATGTATTATTTTAAGTGTTAAATTTAGGGGAAAGATAAAAAGTTGTCATACTTCAACCAGTCACTACAGGAGAAATATTGTATTAGAAAGAAAAGAAAAATAGATAATTGAAAGAGAATGGACAAAAGATGCAAATATAATTATTTAAACTGAGATGAAATAAATAAAATAGAATTAAGAGAGTGAATGAAGAGAGAAAATATATAGAAAATATAGAATGTTAAATAAGATATGAAAAAATATATTAGTGATCATGAATTTGATTTATGTCTGTACAAAAAGATGTAACCCGGGGTTAAGCTGCTTTCCAAAAAGAAGTTTTATGTATTTATGTTTTCTGTTTTGTTTGTCTATGTTTGGATCAATAAAGCTCTAGAAGAATGTTGGAAGAGAATAATGAAATTGAAAATAAGACAGAGAGATACAATGAATATATACAAATTAAGGCAAAAGAAATATAATTGAATAGAAGGAAAGGGAGAAATAGAGAGAAGTTTGGAAAAGATATGAAGTTGAGTATATAAGATAAATATGCATATTAAATTGTGCTTGTATGGAAATGTGATAATTTGGAACTATGCTGTCTTTAAATAAGATGTTTTATTTGTTTTTCAGAAAAGATGTCTTATGTTTTTATATTTTACATTTTGCTTGTGTATTGTTTTTAAAAAATAATAAAATTTGTTTTTTTAAAAAATAGATGATTATGCAAGGAATCCAAGAACTTAAAACAAAATCAGACACTATTGAAAAGAAAATAGAGAACATTGAACAAAGAACAGAGAAAACTGATGAAAAAGTGGAGAATATTCAACAAATGATGGTAAAGAATGATGAGAGATTCCAAAAAATTGAAGAAGATAAACAAAGAGACAAAAAGATTGGAGACATTGATACCAGATTAACAATGGTTTAACAAGATAAAAGTGGGATGCTGAAATGGGAGATGGACAGATCAGAATTTTATCTCAGATTTCAAAACATAGAGGAAGAAAAGGGACAAAATCTAGTCGAGATAATGATAGAAATATTGGCTGAAGCTTTGGAAATAACAGAAGAGAAGATGATGGATGGAGTAGATGAAGTATATTGAGTTTTTACAAGATATGCGATGAAAAATAACCTACCAAGAGAAGTTCATATCAGATTTACAAAAAAAGCCATTAAAACACAAATATTGCAAGTGGCAAGAGAGAAAACATTGAAATAAGGGCAAAGAGATTCTGGTTTTAAAACAAATACCCAGAAAAGTGAGAGAGATAAGAAGAGAATACCGATTTTTAACTAAAATGTTACTGAAAAAAGAGGTGAACTACAGATGGCTAATTCCAGAAGGATTAATGTTTACATTGCAAGAACAGAGACATAGAATTGATTCAATTTAGAAAGCAGAATTATTCTACGCAGAATTCTTTGGAAAGAGAGAGGAAGAGGAAGAAAAAGAGGTCTCATTAATTGAATTTCAAGAGGACCAAATGGAGACTGAAAAAGAAGAAGGCACAGTAGGTGGACAGGTGGAAACTTAAGAACAACGTGAATCAAGATCCATGAGAGCTACCAAACTTAACTACAAAGTATAATCATGAAAGAGAAAAAATTGATTAAAATGAATATAAATGGACTTAATTCGGCTGTTAAAAGAAGGAAATTTTTTCATAAATTAGAGAAATTAAAATTTGATATAATTTGTCTACAAGAAGTGCACATTAAAAAACAATATGAACAATTGTTGGTCCAGCCAAAATTAGGGAAAATATTTATTTCTTTGACTCAATGTAAGAAAAGAGGAGTGGTTTTATATATTAAAGAGAACATCTCAGCAAAATTGATTCATACTGATGAAGATGGAAGAGTGGAATGGTGGAAATAATGGATAATAATATGAAAACACTCCTGGTTGCAATTTATGCTCCGAATGATAAACAAGAAGAATTCTATAAAAAATTACATATGAAAATAATTGAACTGGACTATGTTAATATAGTTATGATGGGAGATTTCAATGGAATGGTAGACAACAAATTGGATTGTACAGCAACAATAACAAAACAAAATAGAAAGACTCTCCCTAAATCCTTTTTTAAAATGACAGATGAAATAAACTTAAAAGATATATGGAGAGAAAGAAATGCTAAAATCAAACAATATACTTTTTACTCAAATAGACACTTATCATGGTCCAGAATAGATATGATTTGGATTTCAACAGAATGAATTTCTAATATTCAAGAAACAAATATTGAAACAAGTACTTGGGCAGACCACAATCCAGTGACAATTAAATGGAAAAGACAAAAAAGAAGATCGAGATCAAAGTTAAATAATACTATTTTAAAGGAAAAAGTCTTCACACAGCAGATGGAGAAAGAATTGGCCTTTTTTTTAGGGAAAATAAAGAAGATACTTCAATTCAGAATGTTTGGGACACAATGAAGGCATATGCCAGAGGGTTGATAATAGACTATACAAGGAAAAGGAACATCAGGAAAAGGCAAGCCACTAAAGTTTTAGAAGATGAGCATAAAAGACTTGAAAAAGAACTACAGAAAACACCACAGAAAAAAGACATTAAGCTAAAATTGGACATAATTAAACACAAAATGGGTCAAACAGAGAAAGAAGAATTAGCACAGAAAATTAGAAGTGCTACTTTGAAGATGCAAATAAACCAGGTAGATGGTTAGCATACAAATTGAGAAAGGAGAAAGAATCAAGAAAAATATTGCAGTTAATAGATGATCAAGTTCAAGTATGCTACGGCAATAAAGAGAAAAAGGAAATTATTCGAGACTTCTATGGGCAACTATATAAGCAAGAGAATATTGATGAGGAAAGAGTCAAACAGTACTTACAGAATGCTAATCTACCGAAGATATCTAAAGAGACTGAAAAAATGTTAGAAAGCAATATAACAATGATGGAATTAACTGAAGCACTTAAGAAGCAAAATAATGGAAAGGCACCAGGTCCAGATGGGCTTCCGGCAGAATTTTATAAAGCATTACAAGAATCGCTGAGCCTTCCATTGCTAGAAGTCATGAACAAAGTTATGTCAAAGAAGAAGATACCTAAAGCATGGACAGTAGCCTATATTACACTTATTCCAAAAGAAGAGGCTGATCCACTGCAAATCAAGAATTATAGACCTATTTCTGAATGCAGACTATAAAATTTTCGCTTCAGTTTTGGCAGAAAGACTTAAAAGATACTTAAATAATTTTATTCATCCTGATCAAAATGGATTTCTGCCAAAGAGACAAATCAAAGATAATATGAGAGTAATTTTGGATACTTTGGAATATTATGAGGCACACTCCGAAAAGCAAATGGCTTTGATATTTTTAGATGCACAAAAGGCATTTGATAATGTGAATTGGAGATTCATGCTATTATTATTGGAACAGATGGGTTTCGCCAGAAAATTCATTCAAGCAATAGAAGCCAGATACCATAAACAAATGGCAAAGGTAATGATAGAGGGAGAATTGACAGATTCCATCAATATAAGAAAAGGTACAAGTCAAGGATGCCCACTATCACCTTTGCTATTTGTATTAACTTTGGAAGTGTTGAATAGAAATATTAGAGACAATAAGAGTATAAAAGGAATGGAAATTAAAAAGGAAGAATTTAAATTGCAAGCCTTTGCGGACGATTTGGCTTTTATTTTGGAAGACCCTTTAGAAACAGCACCAAAATTATTGGAAAAGATAGAAACATATGGTAAGGTGGCTGGTTTGAAAATAAATAAAGATAAAACAAAGATATTGACAAAGAAAATGCTACTAAGACAAAAAGAACTGGCAGACCTATTGAAAATTCAAGTCACGAACAAGGTTAAGTATTTGGGGATACATTTGACAGCAAGATGTAGTACATTAAAAGAGAACAATTATATTAAACTTAAACAACAGATAGCGTTAGATTTGATGAAATTGGAAAATCTACACTTGTCATTAATCGGGAGAATCTCAACAATCAAGATGAATATCTTACCCAGAATTGTATACTTGTTTCAAACAATGCCAATTCGGCTTGGAAAGGACTATTTTGAAGATTTAAATAAAATTGTGTTGAAATATATATGGCAAGGTAAGAAAGTGAGAATAAAGTTAAAACTTTTACAAGATGCTAGAATTAGAGGAGGATTTGGTCTGCCTAATTGGGAGTTGTACTATCAAGCTTCAAATTTGATATGGGCTAAGGAATGGATAACATTAAGAAAGATCAGATTGTTGACGCTAGAAGGACATGATCTGTTGTTGGGCTGGCATGCTTTTCTATGGTATAAGGGAACTAAAACACAGGGTTATTTTAGAAGACATCATATACGGGAGTCTTTTGTGGTTAAATTGGGAGAAGATTAAAAGACAATTTTATTTGAAAATCCCAGTTTGGTTATTGACTATTGAAGCTTTTTCCTATGCTATAATATATAGGAAGGAACAAACAGTTAGATATGGGGAAATATTGGATGAAAAGGGTGAACTTAAATCGATGCAAAATTTAGAGGAACAAGGTATAAAGATGAATTGGTTTTCATATCCACAAATACATTCAAGGTATGATGAAGATCTCAAAACAGAAGGATTTTATGACAAATTGACTGATTTAGATAAGATTTTGACAGGTACTGATGAAAAGGTGATTAAAAATTGTATGGTTATTTATTGGAAACTAAACTAGAGGAAGAACAAGTTAAAGAAACTATGATTGCTTGGGGGAAGAATTTTGGATATGGGATTGATTTAGAGAAATGGCAAAAATTGTGGTCTCAAAATTATAAAATGACAATGTCAACAGCATGTAAAGAAAATGTGTATAAAATGTTTTACAGGTGCATTTCCCCCTGAAAAGAATAGCAAGAATGTTCAAGAATAAATCCAAAAAATGTTAGAAATGTCATCAGATACCTGGCTCATATTACCATATGTGGTGGACTTGTGAGGACGCTAGAAAATACTGGACTAAAATCCACATGTGGTTGGAAAAAATGACAAAGAAATATATAGACTTTAAACCAGAGATATTTTTATTGGGGATTTTACCTGATACATACAGTAAAGATTTAAAATATTTGATTGTAAATGTATTAACAGCGGCTAGGATTGTATTTGCTAAAAATTGAAAAAATGAGAAAATACCATTGCAGGAGGAAATTATTAAGAAAATATTGGAATGTACTGAAATGAGTGGATTGACATTTGAAATTAGAGAACAAGAGGATAAACAATTTTATAAAATTTGGGATCTATTCTATCAATGGTTAGAAAATAAAATACAATAATAGAATCTAGAATTTTAGAAAATAATGAATATATAAAGATGTATTTCTTTTTTTGTTATCATATCTATAAGATGTTTTTAGGATAGATTTGGGAGGATTATATGAATTGTTATAAAATAAACTATAAAGTAAATTATAGTTATCTCACAAAGTATGAATGAACAAAATTATAGTCAAATGATTGTTTAAGAGTGATACTAGGGTGTTCAATTTTTGATTGATAATATGAGTTATTATGCAATGTAACTGTAATTGAGACTGTGAAATGGATGCACAAAAAAATTGTAAACTAACCGACACACTGCTTGTACATTTATGAAAGAAAGTTGGATGTTTTTATGTTTTGTTTGTTTTTGTTTGTCTTTAAAAACCAATAAAACTTGTTTTGTTTTGTTTTTTTAAAAAAATAGAAGTAGGCATATATTCTGTCTGGTCCTATAGATAGGGATTGTTTTAGATTGCGCAGTGCTTTTTCAACAATGTCTTCTGTAAAATCAATATGTATTAGATCATTATAGTTGTCTGTGGTTCGACTAGGAAGTACTGGGCATGATCCATTGCTGTTTACAAATACTGAGCCAAAGAATGTCTCAAAGAGGTTGGCTTTAATGGTGTCATCATTGTAGTCTTTGCCATTAGGTTCTTTCAGGGGTGGGATGCACCTTTAGTCTTCTAGTTTGTTGTTTACAAAATTGTAGAAAGTGTGGATAGAATTTGTGCATAGAAGTTTTTCCTCTTCTTTAATATGATAATTGGTACATTCAGTATTTATCTGGTGGCATAGATTTTTGTATTGGCTTTTGAAGTTGTCAACGTGACCAGATTTGTTTTTTCTCCAAAGTGATCTCTTTTTGGATTGAAACTTACTTATTCTTATGGGTAATCTGTTTTTCCTGGTTTTGGGAGTTGTTATTGGTATATATAGTTTGATGGCTCTTTTGATTTCTAGTAAGAATATATTGTAATGGTCTTCAACAGTATTGAATCCAGTGAATAGAAATTGCCAATCAAGGGAAGAGAGATCATTGATGATAAGATCATAGTTGCCTTTTTTGAAGTTATAATTGCGGATTTTGTCATTGTGATGATTTTTGTGTAGATGTATGTTGAGGCAAAAGTCAATCGTGTTGTGGTCATTGTTGGAAAAGGGTTCTTCAATTTGTATTACGTAAATTGAATTCAAACTATTGCAGAAGATGAAATTGAGGCAGTTGTTAAGTCTAGTGTTTTTGGTTAATAATTGTTCCAGTCCCAGATTTGTTGCAGCATTGTAGAAGGTTGCATGTATGGATTCACTTGTACATTCAGTTAATATGGGTCCAGTTAATATGAGGTAGATTGAAGTCACCAAGAAAGATAAAAGCATGTAAGCAGGATGCTGCCCATGTTAGTAGTGTATTTAGCTTGTTTACATTTTCAATGTCATAACCAGGGGCTCTGTAACATAGTTGTGATATTTAAGGTCAGTTCACAGATAATGGTCTCAGGAAGAGCAAGCTCCTGGGTAACTTGGATGTTTTTTAGATGTAAGGATTTTTTGTAGAAGATAGCAACACCACCTCCTCTACAGATTTCACGATTGGATCGGTAAACATGATAGTCACTTACTGAGGTATTTTATTTACAAATCTTCTTGCATTGAGTAGCTTGCATTTAAGGCCAGTTGTAGTCTGAATTGAGGTAGTTGGGTGTGTGCGTGCCTGGTCTTGGGTGATGGTGGATTGGTTGAAGTAGGGTTAGATGCTGAGTTGTGGGTTTTGTGACTTTCTTTTAATACAGTCTGCACAGTAATCAATGTACAGGTCCTTCTCTCCATTGTCTAGATGATTTTTGAGTTCTGTGCGTCATATACGGGAGTGGGCACGTTCGGTCTGGATGAGATCAGAGGTTTTTATGGTTGGTGTTGTTTTTGGCGAGTGAATTTATAGTATAAATGAATTTACATTTGCTTAATTCATTTTTGCAAATGACTGCAGAAGCATTGGGCCACAGAGCCATCTCTGTTTTTGAGCTCTCGGCCAATGTGGGAAATGTCAAGTGTTTCATCAGGGGAGATGTTTGATGCTTGATAGTCACTGATGATGTTGCGGACAATTGTGATATCATCATTGTTATTGATGTCCTCTAGACCAAATAAGATGGCTTTAGGATGATTTCATTCATGCTCGACATCATGTCAAATTGCATTTCAAATTCCCAGAGGTTGTGGGAGGAGCTGCTGGCTGCTTGTGAAAGAAGCAGAGGGGGAGTAGAAAAAAGAGAGGCAGTTTGAATTGCTTCCATTGCATTTCAAATTCCCAGAGGTTGTGGGAGGAGCTGCTGGCTCCTTGTGAAGGAAGCAGAGGGGGAGTAGAAAGGAGAAAGATGACGGCTATATAATCATATAACTATAAACCAAGAATACCGATAAGTCATTTAGAGTAAGTACACTTGATATTGTGATTTTATTTTATTTCAAAATGATCGGCTTAGTTCAGTGTAATACTTGTTTTACAGCTGTCTTTCGCAGTATTCTTTTTAAACTTGGATACTGTCCTCTTTGTAAAAAAAATTACCAATCTACATGGACAGATTACTTCTCTAGAATCTCTCATCTGTGCTCTCCAAGCAGAAATTAGGTGCCCAATCCAGCCATCTATTGAGCTGCGATGCTACCAGCCCCCATTATCACAAAGATCCTACAGGAAAAAGGCAGTATGGACAACCATGGGATCTGGCTGGGTGAGAGCTGTGGACTATAAACGCAAAACTTTTGCTGTGTCCCAGCATAACAGATACAATGCCCTTGCTGACCTTAATAGGGACACTAAAGTGACAGGTCAAGGTAGTTGTGATAATGATAACTTAAGTAATCTGGGGATAATGGTCCTGAAAGAAGAACTTACTTTGGAAAGGAGAAAGTGTGAATCAGATATTATGCACCAGTCACACAAGAAGAGCAAGGCATCCAAAAAGAGAAGCCACCTTCTGGTTGGGGACTCAATTGTAAGGGATGTAAATTTAGGAAAGAATACTGAGGTTTTGAAAGAGGTCAGATGTCTACCAGGTGCTACTGCCAGCAGAGACAAGAAGCGTATTCTTAAGATAGTCGAGAATGCCAGCAAGGGCTATGATGTTGATGCTATTATACATCTTGGTACAAATGATCTGTCCCAGAAGGATGTACTTTCTGTTCAGAAAGACTTCCAGAGCTTGGGGTATGAACTTAGTAATATTGACTGTAGGCTTATCTTTTCAGAAGTTCTACCAGTATACAAGGAAGAAAAAGGGAAAGGGCAGCATGTAGCAGAGCTTAATGTGTGGCTAAAGGAGTGGTGTAAAAGGGAAGGCTTTGATTTTATTAGTCATGATGTCTGCAGCTGGTCCAATGAAAAACTGTACAAAAGACATGGTTTGTATCCATCAAAGAAAGGGACTGAGTTACTTGGCATTAAATTCACCGATTTCCTGGATAAACATTTAAACTGAACAGCGGGGACAGAGAATTAATGGATTCAGAATATTTCTGTCCCCAGCAACCTAAAACTAATAAGGATACCAGTGCATGCAAAATAGTTGTTTGTGCAGGTAAGATTATCAACCTTGATGCCAACCAAAACCAAGCATTTAATAGTGAGTGCCATACCATGTGCACTAATCAAACAGGTGGCAAGAAAGCAGGGACAGACAGGCACAACACAGGTTATGTAGACAGGAAACACAGTGTCAGACAAAAAAGATCTCAAGTGCCTTTATACAAATGCACAAAGTCTGGGGAACAAGCAGGGTGAACTCAAACTACGAATACATGAAGGTAAATATGATATAGTTGGAATAACAGAAACTTGGTGGGATGAAACACATGACTGGAACATACTGGTAGAAGGATACAAACTATTAAAAAAAACCAGACCCCATAAAAGAGGAGGTGGAGATGCACTGTATGTAAAGGACCACTATATTGCTACAGAAATGTATGAAACCAAAGATGAAAACCTCACAGAATGCATATGGGTCAATATAAAAGAAAAAAAGAATGACAGGGTCATAGGTGTATATTATAGGCCACCCAATCAAGCAGAAAAAAATAGATGTCCTTTTGGCCAACCAACTAACAAACATATGCAGGAAACACACAGCAATAGTAATGCGAGACTTCAGTTATCCTGATATCAATTGGAAAAGTAATTCTGTACCAAGTGAGAAATCAAATAAGTTCCTAACCAGCTTAGCTGACAACTTTGTTGTCCAAAAGGTAGAGGGTGAAACTAGAGAGACAGCCATACTGGACTTATTTCTTACAAACAGAGAAGAAGTGATAGAGGGAATTGTAACTGCAGGAACCTTAGGTGAGATACAAATACAAATACAAGCAACAGGACATAATGACACCAGAGTCTTGGATTTTAAAATAGCTGATTTCAATAAACTCAGAGAGAACTTGGGAAAGATTCCATGGATGAAAATCCTAAAGGGGAAAACAACTCAAGAATCTTGGGAAACTCTGAAAAGTATGCTCATAGAAGCCCAGACCAGCACAATACCACTGAGAAAGAAAAACAAGATATCCAAGAAGAAACCAGCATGGCTGTGCAAAGATCTCTCTGGCAGATTGAAAGAAAAAAAGACAAGAACAAAAAATGGAAAGAAGGACATACAACTAAGGAAGAATATCAGCAGATAGTCAGAATTTGCAAAGACGAAGCCAGTATAGCAAAGGCTCAGAATGAACAAAGACTTGCAACAAAAGTCAAAGATAATAAAAAAGTTTCTTCCAACATATAAATAACAAGAAAAAAATCAAGGAAACAGTTGGTCCACTAAAAAGAGAAGATGGCAAGGAAATAAGAGACAACAGAGAGAAACCAGAACTGCTTAACTCATTCTTTGCATCTATCTTCACGCAAAAAGAAACTGTTATGAATTAATAAAAGTGCTTAAATAAAGATTATTAAAACCTTTAGAAAAGTGCAGGGTTCTAGCCCTGCACTTCTGATTGGCCGATAATAGCAATATCGGATTGGTCCATTCAGGAGAATCTGATTGGCTATTAGCGGGCCTCTTTCATTGGTTAAGGGAGCTAGAGCTTCATGTTTCTTATTGGTTACTTGATCAGCAGCTTACCTATAAAAAGGGCTGTTGCTGCCGTAGTTTTTTGCTCTGTTCCACAACGTTAAATAAAGAGTTGAAGTTCACTGTTCATCGTCTTGTCTCCACTTCTTGCGCCCATGCGCAGAACTTAACACTGGCAATGAGGGTGGGATTCGGAGACGTCAGAGCTGACTGAGCACTACAGAGCACTAAACAGAGCACGTGGCTGAAGACGCACCAATGGCTGAACCAAGTCCAGCAGCATCATACTTCCCGCTCCATTCGACCCGGCACAAGAAGACTGGGACTCATATATGGACCGATTCCAGATGTTTCTGGAGACCAACAACTTGAAGGATGCCACTACTGGGAAAAAGCGAGTGGTATTCCTGACTCACTGTGGGCTGACCGTGTTTAAGATGGCCAAGGCACTAGCTAAACCGGCTGAGGTGAAGTCCATGGACTGGGATGTCCTCGAGCCTCTTCTACGGGCCCACTTTGCACCAACCGTATCAACGCTTGTCCAAAGACATGAATTTTACCAGAGAGACCAGCGGAAGGGAGAAAGCGTTGCAGATTTCATTGCAGATGTCCGGAATCTGGGAGGCCTCTGTGGGTTCGCCGACCTCGAAGAAGCCCTGAGAGACCGAATAGTTCTGGGACTAGATGCACCAACGTTGCAGAGTAAGCTGATGGTGAAAGGTGACATTAGCCTTACAGATGCCATTACTGACGCTACTGCAGCAGAAGCAACCAGGAAGTCAGCTGCACGAATGCGCTGCACCAACGCCCCACTCTGCCAACTTGCCGGCGAAGCCTCACCTCGCCTGGAGGGACAGGCAAAAACAGCCCACCACGAGGACCTCGAATCATCATCAGAAAGTGATGAAGAAGAGATCAACCGGCTCCGGTGTGAACGAGACCAACGCCATCAACGTAACCAGAGATTGCAGTATCAATGTGCTGGTTGTGGTGCAAACCACCCACGATCAGACTGCAAATTCCTCGACGCACTATGCCATGTGTGCGGAAAGAGAGACTACATTGGAAGAGTCTGTAGAAGCAAGCAAGGATCCAGCCCACCTCAGAGGGGGAACAACTACCGCCAAACCGCAGGGAACCGACCTGTGAATCAGGAACTCTTGAACCACTCCGACAGAAACAAACCACTAGCCCATTCAACGAAATGAGAAGAGGCACACCAAACCATTATGATTGGTCACGCCTCATCATTAGATGCCAAGAAGATCTGGGTGAAGGTCGCCATCGAAAACCAGCCCTGCGTGATGGAAGTCAATTCAGGATCGTCCCTCTCGATGGTTTCCTGGAAGACCCTTAAACAATTAATTCCTGCTGTCCAGCAGCAAGACCTCAGATTCCAATGAATTATACTCAAGGACTATCAGGGAAATCTAATTCCAGTTGTTGGATCCAGCCAAGTCCATGTCTCATTTAAAAATCGTACTGCATCTTTACCATTGACTGGAGTCGACAGGGATCGGCCTAGCTTGTTAGGCCTCCAATGATTCATTCCACTTGGGATTAAAGTAGCTGGCATTCACCGAACCAACAGCGACAACTGGGAAGAGGCCCTTGTCCAGGAATTCCAGGACGTCTTTGCAGACAAACTAGGCGAGTACAAGGGGACCCCGATATCATTTAACCTTAACCCCGAAGTAGCTCCCATCCGCCTTAAGCCTTGTTGAGTTCCATTTGCCCTTAAACCAAAGATTGATGAGCATCTTGATAAATTAATAGCCCAGGGTGTGTTAGAACCAACCGACCACACTCCCTGGGAAACCCCAATCGTAACACCCATCAAGCCGGATGGATCGTTAAGAATTTGTGGGGACTACTGAGCCACCCTGAATCATGCCTTTCAGCAGAACGCTTACCCGGTACCAGTGGTACAACAGCTTCTCCATTCCCTGGGGGGCGGAAAAGTCTTCGCTAAACTGGATTTAGCACAAGCATACCAACAACTGCCTGTAGATAAAAGAACAGCAGAGGCACAAACGATCGTTACGCACCGAGGTGCTTTTAAGTGCAACCGACTCCAATTCGGAGTTAGCGTGGCCCTGGGAATTTTTCAGAGCTTGATGGAGAGACTATTACAGGATATAAAAGGGGTTGTACCATATTTTGATGACATTTTGATTGCTGCTCAGACTAGAGAAATACTAAAGGAGCGCCTGAGATTGGTTCTCCAGAAATTTAAAGACTCTGGCCTTAAAGTAAAAAAAAATAAGTGTCAACTGTGTATGGATAAAGTAGAATTTTGGGGGTACTTAATCGATAAACAGGGCATTCACCCCACCGATAGCAAGCTAAGGGCAATCAAAAACACCCCAAGGCCCAGAAATAAGACTGATCTCCAAGCTTTCCTGGGCCTTATCAATTTTTACAACATTTTCCTGCCCCACAAAATGACCGTAGCCGAGCCCCTACATCGTCTGTTGGACAAAAAGGCAACCTGGGTGACTTCCGGTTTGTCGGCTTCGCTAGCAGCAGGGTTTCACGATTCTGCGCGATCCCTGCCGCGCTAGCCGTTTTGGTGCCTCCGATCTGTACNTTTCCAGAGGAGGATTTCAAGCGGCAAAATTGAGGTGCTGAAAGGAAAGTTTACTCTCCTTCCCTATGGAATTAACAAATGGCCATTGAGAAACCTGTTGTTTTTTATAAAAGGGAAAAATGTGGCTTCTTGTTATAAGTGGGAAGGGAGAGGACAAAAGGAAAATATATAAAGACTTTGCTGGAGGAGATGCCTTGAAGATCTTGAGACTAGAAACTGATTGGAACAAGGCTGTAAAATATAGATTGGGCT
>BHEV01001944.1:0-11971 GCA_004319985.1 Emydocephalus ijimae | reverse complement strand
TTGTGTTTTGTGTATCTATGTTTTGTTTGAGAATTAATAAAACCTCAGAGGAATGTTGGATGAGAATAATGGTAATCAAGTTAGAGAGGAATGAAGATGATGACTATAAATTGGATAAATATAGAAAATAATAATAGTAACAATGAAATTGAATACGAAAATAGAAATAATGAGAAATTTGTTAAGAGATATCTATATTGAAATGGTGTAAAACATAATTATGTTGCATAAAATAATATTCTACTTGACTTGTAAAATTAATAATGGAAAGAGGTTTTATGTATTTAATGGTTAATGATGGTTTGTTTGTCTTCAAAATCAATAAAAGTTTGTTCCAAAAAAAAAAAAAAACATCACTTTTACAGTAGCTAGATTTTCAGGGAAGGAAGTGCTTTTTAAATTTTATTTTTTTTTCTTTTAAAATGTGTTGACCAGCAACATTCTATTAGCTTGAAGAAAATGTTGCCTTCTTTATATTGAACTGTTGTTTTTGGCATATCTATAAGATAAAAAATAGTTTCACTATGCAAGGAGAGTGGATAAATTCCTGCAGCAAACCATGGCAAGATTATAATGCTACCCACACTTCTGCATTTGACACAACTGTTATCCTCTGGAAGCTATTCTAATGGCTCACATTAATTTCACAGTCTGAACCTATTTAATAAAGTCATTCTGATTTACTTCATTTACTTCTTTCTTTGGAAACAACTAGACCAAATCAAAATCAGCCTGATATACACTATAAAGAGTTCTTATCACATAAGGTTCTGGAAAAAAGGAAAGTGAACCAATCCAGATTTTTAAGTGTACTAATTATGAATTAAGGCAAATCTACATGTTCTAGGATAATGTGAGATCAAAATTGGGCCAGTGACTGACCCAAATTCAATCTAGCACTAATTGAACATTCTTGGGCATGCATGCTGAAGGATGTTACGGTTTTTAAATATGCAGCATAGATATATATTTTAAATGCCCATGGTATTCATGCTAGATTAAAAGAATATGAATTACACAAAAGAATATATACATCAACCATTGTAACCATGCTGCTTGATGTGGAGGGAGAATTATCATCAAATCAGGATAGACTTTGCAGATATATATACTTAATCTTTTCCAGTGATATATGCAGTCCATTTTCCCATAAACTACCAGAGCAGAGAGATTTAGAATTTAAGTGAAATTTCCATGTAAAGGGTTTTACATGATTTCCATCAATGTCTCTCTTGGAGTGGAGGAAAAATTTCTCTGTTTTTACACGTTCTACATGTGAATATTCACAATTATACAATTATCTCTTATATAGTAAACCAATTATCCCACTAAAAGAAAAGCCAAAAGTAATATTCAATATAAAAAGATAAAAGGAAAATTGGCCTGGGCTATGGGCCATCCAGATTAAGGCAACAGTTTAAATCTCATAAATAAATAATAATTAATTTTCTAATTGTTTTTGCTAAAATGATGAATAAATGAAAAATAAAAAAATTTAAATAGCAGTCTACATGAATCTGGGTAAGTCAAAAGATAGAGCAATGCCTAGAATATAAAAACATCAAGTAAGAAATCTCAGTGTCATTCTAAATAATTATGCTTGTTTAGTAATTCAGAAGGGAAATTTTTTTTCTAAGAAATGATGTTGAGTTGCTGCAATTCTATTACTTAACTATTCATTAAGCCCCATTTAATTCAATATACTCTCTGAGTAAACCTTCATAGGACTGAAGTGAAGTCTTCTATTGGATTTACAAGAAATTTGGTGAATCTCTTTGGACAATTAACATGGAGAACATTAGGCTGCAGGACAATATGTTATAGATTGATAAGAAACAAATCACTAAAATAACAGAGAGAAGGAAATTTCTTTTCACACTCATTTTCAGGAAATTCACATATTGATCAACTAGTTAAAGATAGGCATCTAGCCAAATCATGCTCTTGCTAATACTGTTGGCTTCAAGATGTCATTTTTTATGCCACCTTCAAAAATTGTTGTACAGGACATATAAATATATAGATATATATGGGACAAATTGCAGAGAGTGACTGCATTAATAGACTCTGATAACTAGTCAAAGTCGCATGGGAAGGGAGAAGCCAAATGAAAGATGTATGTCCATGTTAATTTATCAGCGTGCATTATCCTGTTTATATACAATTGGGACCGAGATCCTTTGGTTTCATCTAAGTTTTAAAATAAAAAGTTAACAAATGAGAATGTCTTCACATTTGGAAGGAAGAATACTTATTGTTAAATGAACTAAAGCAAAATAAATAAATAAATAAAACCATGCCATTTGCTAGTGAAAATGAAATGAGATTCTGCCTTGTAGTCTTTCTCAGCTGTGATTGAATAATGTGTCTCTGCCTCCTGTCAGACATATGATACTTTATCCCATAATAGACCGAACTATCTTCTCACCAGCTGAGCTCAGGGTCATTCCCAGGTCAAGCTGGTTAAAGATGGCTGTCAACTCATTGCCAGAGTCACAAATGCACTTTAAATCACTTTTATCTCACTTAAAATGTTGATGCTTTCTAGTGATGACTACAGCCATAATCATAACATTGAGATGCAATTTAGAAGAACATTTCATGGAACCTCTGAAATCCTATTCTAAACTCTGTTTATATAAAATTCAGTTTACCTCATGTTAGAGAAAATGCATGATAATATAAGTACCAGTATCACTAACAAAACAGATTATACTACTTGCAGTATGCCAGAAAGAAGAGTGGGGGGAAAGAGATCTATTACAATTTCCAGGTACATTGTAAATGGCAAAGATGATTTTAAGAGGGAAAAATGAGAGAAATCCATCTTTTTAAAGTGGGAAGTTAATTATTATTCCAACAAAACACATGCAGTGGAAAGAATTATGGAAAGAGAAGACATTATTGTCTCAGTAGTGTTTCACTAAATGTTTTCATTGTGATAAATTCTCTTTAGAACTGTGACTTCTCCAAACTCTCATTTCTTAATTATAAATTTATGCATGCTTTATTGATGTTACTTTCACTTGTCATTTTTGTTAGCAGTGTTAGTTTGACATTTATTTATTGTATGTTCTAGATTCCAGGTTCCATAGACATTTTGAAGTCCAGCTCAACAATCTCGAAATGCTGGCCTTTATAGTGCAATTGAAATTGTGCCCATTTTTTGTGTAGATTGAAAACTTACTTTTTCAGTGGTAGTGCTACACTCACCATTGCATGAAGGTACCGCCCTTGGAAACTTGCTGGAGAATATACAGTATTATAGAGAAATTAAGTAAATAAATCTTTTGTTCAATTTTTGTCAACAAATAGAATGAAATGTTTTGAAAAAGCATTTCTGCCCAGCAAATATGCATGTATGTATATGTATGCATGTAGATAGACACACTAAATTTAAAAATGAGTAGGACCGAGGCAAACCTTAAATGGTTTTAAGAATTTAATATAACTTTTTAACTTATGATTTAATATAATGTAACTAAGACAGTAGTGTGTAATATTTAATAATGTTGAATTAATAATAAATAATAATTTTAAATCAATGTGCAAACTCAGCCCTTGCCCTCTCATCCCCATTAGTGTTTCTGTTGTGAATTAATAAAAGTGCTTAAATAAAGATTATTAAAAACCTTTAGAAAAGTGCAGGGTTCTGGCCCTACACTTCTGATTGGCTATTAACGGGCCTCTTTCATTGGTTCAGGGAACTAACGCTTCCCGTTTCTTATTGGTTATTTGATCAGCAGCTTGCCTATAAAAAGGGCTATTGCTGCCGTAATTTTAGCTCTGTTCCACAATGTTAAATAAAGAGTTGAAATTCACTGTTCATTGTCTCATCTCCAATCCTTGCGCCCATGCGCAGAACTTAACACTGGCAACGAGGATGGGATTTGGAGACGTCAGAGCTGACTGAGCACTACAGAGCGCCAAACAGAGCACGTGGCTGAAGACGCACCAATGGCTGAACCATGTCTAGCAGCGTCATACCATCCGCTCCATTCGACCCGGCACAAGAAGACTGGGACTCATATATGGACCGATTCCAGATGTTTCTGGAGACCAACAACTTGAAGGATGCCACTACCGGAAAGAAGCGAGCGGTATTCCTAACTCACTGTGGGCCGACCGTGTTTAAGATGGCCAAGGCACTAGCCAAACCGGCTGAGGTGAAGTCCATGGACTGGGATGTCCTTGAGCCCCTTCTACGGGCCCACTACACACCGACCATACCAATGCTTGTTCGAAGACATGAATTTTATCAGAGAGACCAGCGGAAGGGAGAAAGCATTGCAGAATTCATTGTGGATCTCTGGAATTTGGGAGGCCTCTGCGGGTTCGCCGACCTCGAAGAGGCCTTGAGAGACCGAATAGTTCTGGGATTAGATGCACTAGCCATCCAAAGTAAGCTGATGGCGAAAGGCGACATTAGCCTTGCAGATGCCATCGCTGACGCTACTGCAGCAGAAGCAACCAGGAAGTTGGCTGCATGAATGCACCGCACCCATGCCCTGCTCCGTCAACTCGCCGGCGAAACCTCACCTCACCTGGAAGGACAGGCAACGACAGCCCACCACGAGGACCTCGAATCGTCATCGGAAAGCGATGAAGAAGAGGTCAACTGGCTCCGGTCTGAATGAGACCAACGCCATCAACGTAACCAGAGAGTACAGTACCAATGCGCTGGTTGTGGGGCAAACCACCCACGATCAGACTGCAAATTCCTCAACGCGCTCTGCCATGTGTGTGGAAAAAGAGGTCACATCGGAAGAGTCTGTAGAAGCAAGCAAGGATCCAAACCACCTCAGAGGGGGACCAACTATCGCCAGCTCACAGGAAGTCGCCCTGTGAATCGGGAATACTTAACCCACCAATAGAACAACCACTCCTACACAAACAAACCACTAGCCCAGTCAACAAAATGAGAAGAGGCACACCAAACCATTACGATCGGCCACACCTCATCATTAGACACCAAGAAGATCCGGGTGAAGGTCGCCATTAAAAACCAGCCCTGCATGATGGAAGTCGATTCAGGATCGTCCCTCTCGATGGTTTCCTGGAAGGCCCTTAAACAATTAATTCCCACCGTCCGGCGGCAAGACCTCAGATTCCAAAGAATCATACTTAAAGACTATAAGGGAAATCGAATTCCAGTCATTGGATCCAGCAAAGTCCGTGTCTCATTTAAAAATTGTACTGCATCTCTACCACTAACCGTAGTCGACAGGGATCAGCCTAATTTGTTAGGCCTCCAATGGTTCGCCCCACTTGGAATTGAAGTAGCCGACATTCACCAAACCAACAGCGACGACTGGGAAGAGGCCATCGTCCAGGAGTTCCAGGACGTCTTTACAGAGAAATTAGGCAGGTACAAGGGGACCCCGATATCATTTAACCTTAACCCCAAAGTAGCTCTCATCCGCCTTAAGCCTCGTCGAGTTCCATCTGCCCTTAAACCAAAGATTGACGAGCAACTTGATAAATTAATAGCCCAGGGTGTGTTAGAACCAATCGACCACGCTCCCTGGGAAACCCCAATCATAACACCCATCAAGCCGGATGGATCGTTAAGAATTTGTGGGGACTACCGAGCCACCCTGAATCACGCTTACCCGGTATCGGTGGTACAACACCTTCTCCATTCCCTGGGGGGCGGAAAAGTCTTCGCTAAATTGAATTTAGCACAGGTATACCAACAACTGCCTGTCGATAAAAAAACGGCAGAGACACAAATGATCGTTATGCACCGAGGTGCATTTAAGTGCAATCGACTCCAATTCAGAGTTAGCGTGGCCCCAGGAATTTTTCAGAGCTTGATGGAGAGACTACTACAGGGTATAAAAGGGGTTGTGCCTTATTTTGATGATGTTTTAATTGCTGTTCCAACTAGAGAAATACTAAGGGAGCACCTGAGCTTAGTTCTTCAGAAATTTAAAGACTCTGGCCTTAAAGTAAAAAAAAATAAGTGTCAACTGTGTACGGATAAAGTAGACTTTTGGGGTTACTTAATTGATAAACAAGGCATTCACCCCATCGATAGCAAGCTAAGGGCAATCAAAAATGCTCCAAGGCCCCGAAATAAGACTGATCTCCAAGCTTTCCTGGGCCTTATCAATTTCTACAATGTGTTCCTGCCCCACAAAGTGACTGTAGCCAAGCCCCTATATCGTCTGTTGGACAAAAAGGCAACCTGGGTCTGGGGACACCGAGAGGAACACGCATTCCGACAAGTAAAAAACTTATTGACTTCAGACTCTGTTTTGATGCAGTATAATGAGACTTTGCCTTTAAAGATTACATGTGATGCATCACCATTCAGAGTGGGTGCCATTTTGAGCCATGTGTTGCCAAACGGTAGTGAAGCCCCTATTGCCTACTTTTCAAAAACGCTATCAAAAGCTGAACGTAACTCTAGTCAAATCGATAAAGAAGCTCTTGCTGTCGTTTCTGCTGTTAAATGATTTCATGAATATATTTATGGGTGAGTTTTTACTATAGTCACCGACCACAAACCTTTGCTGGGGATTATAGCGGGGGACATGCCAACCCCTTATATATTATCTCCCAGAATGACTTGCTGGTCGGAATTCTTGGCTGCATATAATTATAAACTGCAACACCACCCGGGGAAAGCCATCCCCCACGTTGACGCACTAAGCCGTGCACCACTCCCTGAAACTGTTGACAACCCAGCTCCAACCGTCGCGACGCTCCAGATTGAAACACTTCAGTCACCACCACTGACAGCTCGAGATATTGCGATCGAAACCAAACGCGATCCCATTTTGGCGCAAGTTCTTAGCCCGGGTCGAGCAAGGATGGCCATTGGATCAAATCCCTGACAACTTCAGTCCTTTCAAGAATCGACAGACGGAACTGTTTTCCCAGAAAGGCTGCATAATTTGGGGGGATAGAGTCGTCGTCCCAGAGCGGCTGCAACAAGCAGTATTGAAAACCTTGCGTGAAGGCCACCCCGGCATAGTGCGCATGAAGGCGCTCGCACGAAGCTACGTGTGGTGGCCAGGTATCGACAAGCAAATCGAGGCCTGGGTAAAGACTTGTTGCAAATGCCAGGAAGTTAACAATGCCCCACCAAAAGCAACCCCAAGTGGGAAACACCCAGGGGACCATGGTCCCATATTCATATTGACTTTGCGGGACCTACTAAAGGGCACACATTCCTAGTAACGGTGGATACCTACTCAAACTGGCTTGAAATCCATGAAATGAAAAGTACCACAACCGAATCCGTCATCAGGAAATTGGACAGATTATTCGCAACCCATGGACTGCCAGACATTCTGGTATCCGACAATGGGCCCCAGTTTACTGCGCTTTCTTTTGAACAGTATTTGGCGGACCGTGGTATTCGCCATGCGCTAACTTCACCGGCGCATCCTGCGGCCAATGGAAGAGCCGAGCGCATGGTACAATTCGTCAAAAAGACCCTACATAAAATGGTGATATCGAAGATAAGATTAACCGGATACTCCTTCTTCAACATATCACTCCACACAGCGTCACCAACAAGACTCCGGCCGAATTGTTAATGGGACGAAAACTCCTCTCCCACTTTGACCGACTACACCCATCGTATGAACCAGAAAAACCACATGGATCCAGTGGGAAATGCCACGAATTCCAGATAGGGGACTTAGTCTTCGCTAGAAACTTTTCTGGTGATCCTTTGTGGGTCGAGACAACTGTAATCCAAGTCACAGGACCCAGGTTGTACCAAGTAAAAAGTCGCGACGGAAGAATATGGAAGCGCCATATTGATCAGCTGTGTTCAAGGCTGCAACCTCATTTCTGCAACTCCGGTAACTTCCAAACTGAGGGGGGAGGAGATGCCGAGGAGACCGAGTTCGAAACAGCAGAAAGCACGAGTGGAAGAAGTGAGCATTCGGAAGGATCAGAGAGGGTGGTGGATTTGCCTCAAAGAGACACCTCGTCAGAGTCAAGCCCACAAAGGCGAGAGGACAACGAGGACATTAGCGGCACCGAGTTTTTAAAAGAAGGACCGGAGGCACCCTACTCGCCAGAAAACGTCCCGCCCAAACAAGATTATATACAAGTACCGGGGGGACAGCGAAAATCCAACAGACAATCTAAACAACCTGCCTACCTCAAAGATTACATCACCGCACCCCTTAAATGGAACCTGGGGGGAAGGGGTGTTGTGAATGAATAAAAGTGCTTAAATAAAGATTATTAAAAACCTTTAGAAAAGTGCAGGGTTCTGGCCCTGCACTTCTGATTGGCCGATAATAGCGACATCTGATTCGTTCAGGAGAATCTGATTGGCTATTAACAGGCCTCTTTCATTGGTTAAGGGAACTAACGCTTCCCGTTTCTTATTGGTTATTTGATCAGCAGCTTGCCTATAAAAAGGGCTATTGCTGCCATAGTTTTTGCTCTGTTCCACAATGTTAAATAAAGAGTTGAAGTTCACTGTTCATCGTCTCGTCTCCAATCCTTGCGCCCATGCGCAGAACTTAACGGTTTCTGAAACAAAATATTACAATGGCCATAAGAGCATCATATAAAATAAACAATGGCAGATTTACAACAGGGATATATAAATTAGCAATTCCTGGAGTTATTGATCTATAAGTTGTTTTATAGTTGTCACCAATACAAGCAAAGAGAAAGGCTTATGATATCTATAGTCCAAAGGGCATGGAATCGCCATATTATCTGATCCAGATCTAAAAGATAGAAAAATAGTCCTGCAAGGCCCTAGGTTATCTAATTATAACTTCTTTATCTGTCTACTTTGTTCCTTCCAGTAAAGTGTAATTCTATAATCAAACTTCTTTCTTAAAAAAATTGGACAAATACATTGATTTCAAATGCAAGCCTAGAATTAGGAAAACTCCAATAAAAATTTCTTCTTGGCCAGTCATAGTCTTTTATCCAAGAGAGTTTTGCAATAATGAAGTGAAGATAAAGCCAGAGAAGTACCTCTGAGCTCTTTCAAAGAAATCTGAGCTAAAAAAAAAATTGTTCCAATCAAAATTTCTTTTCTCTTTTATATTTCTTCTATCAGTTGTTTTCTAATGTCTTTTAATTTTTGTTTAGGTTCCATTGCTTAATTTAGCCTTCCCAATCCAGTTCCCTGTGTATATACAAGCCCAAATGGCTTGCAAGATGTACATGGTGTCTCCACCAGTGTTGGGATTCATTTTTTTTACTACCAGTTTTGTGGGCGTGGCTTGGTGGTCATGTGACTTGGTGGGCATGGCCAATTCAGCAAGGTGGTGCAGCACCTTGCTACGAGTGACATCAAGTTGGCTATACCCATTCAGTCACATGACCGATGCTGCAGAGACAAGGTTGTTGTGAATGAATAGATGTGTAATTGAAGTCAAGTGCAGGGTTCTGGCCCTGCACTTCTGATTGGCTGTTAAATGGCGAGATCAGATTGGTCCATTCAGGAGAATTTGATTGGGCATTGACGAGTCGTTCTCACTGGTCAACGGAACTAGCGCTCCCAGGTTTTCATTGGTTGAATAGTTAATTAGTTGCCTATATAAGGAAGGCTGTAGCAGCCATTGAGTTTGAGCTGTCACACCATGTAAATAAAGAGTTTGAAGTTCACCGTTTCACTGGCTCGTCTCCATTATTCGCACCCATGCTCCAAACATAACACTGGCGACGAGGATTGGATCTGGAGACGTCAGAGCTGACTGAACAATGAAGGAGATAACCGAGCACGTGGCTGAAAACGCACAACGGTGGAACCATGTCCAGCGGCATCATACCACCCACTCCCTTCGACCCAGCACAAGAAGACTGGGAGTCCTACATGGATCGTTTCCAAATGTTCTTGGAAACCAATAATTTGAAGGATGCCACGACCGGGAAGAAACGGGCGGTATTCCTAATGCATTGCAGGCCGACCGTATTCAAGATGGCCAAGGCACTAGCAAAACCGGCTGAAGTAAAGGCTATGGACTGGGACGTCCTCGAACCCCTACTGAGGGCCCACTATGCACCGACCGTACCAACGCTCGTAAGGCAGCACGAGTTCTACCAAAGAAACCAGCGGAAAGGAGAGACCGTTGCCGATTTCGTCGCAGACCTCCAAAACCTGGGAGGCCTCTGTGGGTTCACCGACCTGGAAGAGGCTTTGAGAGATCGAATAGTTCTGGGATTAGATGCATTAAACGTGCAGATTAAGCTGATGGCGAAAGGCGACTTCAGCCTTGCCGATTCCATCGCTGATACTACTGCAGCAGAAGCAACCAGGAAGTCGGCTACCCAACTGCGCCAAAACCGTGCTCCAGTACACCAACTGACCGGTGACATTTTACCCAAGGCAGAAGGACAGCTATTGACGGCCCACCACAAGGACCTCTCTTCGTCATCAGACAGCGATGAAGAAGAGGTCCATTGACTGCGGTCCGATCGGGACCATTATCCGAAGTCCCAACACCCATGCGCTGGCTGTGGGGCCAACCATTCCAGGTCCGAATGCAAATTCCGCGACGCACTCTGCCATGAGTGCGGGAAATGAGGCCACATTGGACGGGACTGTAGAAGCCTCCTAGGACCCAGCCAGACCTCAAAGGGGGCTAACTATCGCCAATTGACAGGAAACCGTCCTGTAAGGTGAGAACCAGTAAACCACTCCTACAGAAACCGAACCTTAAACCACCCCACGAAGCGAGAAGAGGCTCACCAAACTATCATTATCGGTCACGCCTCTTCCTTGGATGCCAAGAAAATCCGAATTAAAGTAGCCATCGAAAACCAGCCCTGCCAAATGGAAGTCGACTCAGGATCGTCTCTCTCGATGGTTTCCTGGAAGACCCTCAAGCAACTCATCCCTACTATCCAGCGCCAAGACCTCTGTTCCCAACGAGTCATACTTAAAGACTATCAGGGGAATAGGATTCCAGTCGTAGGATCCAGTCAAGTCCGGGTCTCGTTCAAAAACCGCACAGCATACTTACCCCTGACTGTGATCAACAAGGACTGGCCTAGCCTGTTAGGCCTCCAATGGTTCGCGCCACTTGGCATTCAAGTGGCAGGCATTAACCGAATCGGCGGCAGTGACTGGGAGGAGGACCTTGTCCATGAATTCAGGGACGTCTTCGCAGAAAAGCTAGGCGAGTACAAGGAGACCCCGATATCGTTTAACCTTAATCCAAAAATAGCTCCCATCCACCTTAAGCCTCATCGAGTTCCATTTGCCCTAAAACCGAAAATTGACGAACAGCTTGATAAGTTAATAGCCCAGGGGGTGTTAGAGCCAACCGATCACTCTCCCTGGGAGACCCCAATCGTAACACCCATTAAGCCGGATGGATCGATTAGAATTTGTGGGGACTACCGAGCCACCCTGAACCACGCCCTGCAGCAAAACGCATATCCGGTGCCGGTAGTGCAGCACCTCCTCCATTCCCTGGGGGGCGGAAAAGTCTTCGCTAAACTAGACTTAGCTCAGGCATATCAGCAACTGCCAGTTGATGAAAAAACAGCACAGGCACAGACGATCATTACGCACTGAGGTGGCTTTAAATGTACTCGGCTCCAGTTCGGAGTGAGTGTAGCCCCGGGGATCTTCCAGAGCCTGATGGAAAGACTATTACAAGGGATTAAAGGCATTGTCCCCTACTTTGACGATGTGTTAATCGCTGCCCCTACTTCAAAAATTTTACGGGATCGCTTAAAATTGGTTCTCCAGAAATTCAAAGATGCAGGTCTTAAAGTGAAGAAAAATAAATGTAAGCTGTGTACAGATCGTGTCGAATGTTTAGGGTATTTAATTGACAGTCAGGGCATTCACCCTCCCGATAGCAAATTGAGAGCAATAAAAAACGCTCCCAGACCCCGGAATAAGGCCGACCTCCAGGCGTTTCTAGACCTTATCAATTTTTATAATGTGTTCCTGCCGCACAAAGTGACTGTCGCTGAACCTTTACATCGTTTACTGGACAAAAAAGCAATTTGGGTATGGGGTCAT
>BHEV01001942.1:0-19116 GCA_004319985.1 Emydocephalus ijimae | reverse complement strand
CAAACATGGGGTTTGAGCCTGTGCCAGAGCCTGTGTTCTACAGTGGTTGGGAAAAGTGTAGCGACACGAGAGAAGAAGTGGCTGGGAAAAGTGTAGTGACACGAGAGAAGAAGACTTTGAACTTCCTGGGGCACAAGAAGGGTATCCCGATTGGTTGCTGTCAGAGGTCATAGCTAGCTTTGTAGGTTGTGTGTGTGCTAAGTTTGGTTGAAACTTGGTGTGGGTGGTGCAATGAAGGGCAATTGAATGGCTCTGCCTGAAGTAGGTAGATCTTTGGTATGTAGAATAGACTGGCCCAGACCTTCATGGCCATTAGCAAAGGTGTGGTGGGTGTTAAGCCTGTGTTCCCCAACCAGGGTTAAGGAGACAAGCTAAATAGAATGTGCAGCGTTAGTCAGACAGGCACACAGATAAATGAGTGAGATAAGCTTGTATGTTTGTTAACAAACAGTAAAAATAACAGATACGCTTGTGCTATCAAAAATATAGTTTATTCCATTTAGAGTTTATAGCATAGTCAAAATAACAGTCCATTTAGTCATGTATCATTTAGTCAGTCCATTCTGGGATATTCAGTTAGCAAAGTCCGTGCAGAATATCCTATGTCAGCTCACTTACAAATCAGTCCTTTGTTTATCTCTCCCGTTCGAGCAAAGCAGTCTTGAGTCCATGCAGCAATCAGGGATCATCAAAGCCAGAGAGAGCAAGCTGACATTCCTTGCTTCTTTTAAAGTGCTTTTACAACCACTCCCTTAATTACATTCCTACAGTTAAAGTTGTAGACACTTTAACTTATAAACTATGATAACATATTTATTATTTTACCTAAACCAGTTAGGGTAAACAATGTTATCCCTAACAGTGGGGCTGAGTTTCGGCCTATCTCAGTTTCTACTTCTCTTTTAGGGGAAATATTCTGCCTTTTGAATATATTCTAAAATATTTCATTTTTCTAGGAAGGGGGTGGGTTTTAACTTCCAACACCCCTTTTTCAGGTAAGTTAGAACTTCAAACAGTCATTAAACAACCTGTCATAAATCAAGAACTACCTTTATACAGACATCCACATTCAGTTGGGAACTCTGGGTTTAGGGAACACCAAGGATGTCTGCAGGACAGGGTCAAAAGAGTTAAGGTGATAGCTGCAACATGTGTTCAAGTCTTCACCTGCATTGCACATAAAGAAGAGGCTCTAGCCACCATTTTTGACCACAATCTTTGAAGACTTCTGAGAAATCCCTGTCTACTTCCAACAATTCAGCATGGTCCCATGGTCAAATACCATCCTGAGTTTGAAGACACCAAAAAGAAGGCCCAGCCATACCACATATTTAGATTTGGGGTGGGAACTGAGGTGTTGGTCACATCCCTTGAAGCCACATATGACCCAGAATCAGTCAATCTTCATCCTTAATCTGCAAGAGGGAGAGAGAGAGAGGGAGAGAGAGAGGGAGAGAGAGAGAGAGTGAAGTAAGATGCACAGGAGAACACACAAAGGTTAACTTGAAGTAAAAAAGACTTTAATGGAAACATGAAATCCAAGTCTCCTGACAGCCATCAAATTTCATAATAATAACAACAATAAATAAACATGTTATACATGTATTCTTTTTCTTCACTGTTTTCTCTCTGTTTCTGTTTGTGCTTTTAAATAAACAAATCTCCGAATTTCTCAAGTTTTTAATCCAGGCACCGGAGAACACGTTTGCATTTCAGCTCAAATGTTTTGGGAGCTTTTATAGGGTTCTGTTTTCTAAATAAAACTGTCAGCTTTTATTGCTGCTTTCATCAAAGTGCTTCATTGTATTCACACTGACTTTAGGGCAGAAGGAAAGAATGTTGTTGCATGTAGCGAATGGCCAAGAATGGCCCTTTACATGATGCCTATATAAATCTGTTTATTCGAGAACCTAACTTTTTGCCCCGAGTTTGTAGTTCTTATTAACCTCTGAGGCTATTCTCCATCCAAGATGCTGAATCTCTTCAGAAATGCCCAAAACAATTTCTAGTGGTTTCTTCTCTGTCAAGAGGTTTCTCTTTCCTTAACCTTCTTCTTGGGATACTTTAGAATTCTTTTCGTAAATATTTATTGGCTTGCTTTATAGTTAAGTGTGCACTAGATTTGTTTTAGTGGTTCAGCAACTTTATGCTGCATGGCTTAATGCTCAGCTCTTTTCCTCATCTGGAAAATTCCAATGGCAGGGATTTCTGGGAGTTAACTCAAATGTATGCAGAATCCTAAGAAACATTGAATGCCGAAACGTTGCTACAGCTTTAAAAGCACAACTACAATGATGTGGGAAAATACCTGAACAAAGCTGAATACCATACATGTAAGTACCCACAAAAACTTAAGAAAACAATCCTAAGAAAGTATATACAACATGAGCCTCTAGAAAGAGCGCAGAGGAGAGCAACAAAGATGATTAGGAGAGTGGAGGCTAAAACATATGAAGAATGGTTGCAGGAACTGGGCTTGGCTAGTCTAGTGAAGAGAAGGACCAGGGGAGACAGGATCGCCAGTCTTCCAATATCTCAGGGGCTGCCCCAAAGAAGAGGGAATCAAATTATTCTCCAAAGCACCTGAGGACAGGACAAGAAGCAATGGGTGGAAACTCATTAAGGAGAGAAGCAACTTAGAACTAAGGAGAAATTTACAGATAGTGAGAACGCCTTTCCTCCAGAAATTATGGGTGCTACAACACTGGAAGTTAAAACTAAATTGGACAAGTATTTGTCTGAAATGCTACAGGATTTCCTGTGTGAGCCGGGGGTTAGATTAGAAGACCTCCAAGGTCCCTTCCAATTCTCTTATTCTGTACATATATAAAATCTTGCTCAAGGGTTGGCAATTCAGCAAACGGCAGCTTTGGAAAATATTAGTTTTCAGAAGAAAAGATAGCATAGTTCCTATTGAGAGGTGTTAGTAAACCATTAACTGTTGTATTGCAGTTGATTTTCAACAATTTGCTTAGTGACCATTCAAGTCAATGGGGAAGCCTGATTCACTTAACAACTAGGTTACTAATTTAAGACCTGCAATGATTCACTTAACAACTGTGAGAAGAAAAATCGTAAAACGGGGTAAAAATTCACTTAACAACCATCTCGCTTAGCAACAGAAAAGTTGGGCTCAATCGTGGTCATAAGTTGAGGATACCTGTCTTTCTCTGTATGCTGAGAAATGTAAAAAGCATCTTAAATTTTGCAGTCCGTTATATATTTCAATCCTCTCCCACTTTCCAAACAACTCCCAGACTTCCTGAATTGTTGGGATCAGAATCTGGGAGTTGCAGTCCTAAAAGCCTGGAGAACATTTGTCCAATTTCATGCTTCACGTGTGAGCCAGACCACAAACTCACAAGTGTATTTCAAGGTTAAACGTGAGATAATGTTTACCGAACACTTTGTGCTGCTCTGGAATTTGTGAACATGGCAGTCTGTACTTCTGAGCAATTTGCATTGGAAAGTCAAGATACAGCTGCACTTATCCTAAAGCAACATCATCACATGCTCTCTCTGTATCTCTTGAACATTTTTCTTGGTTTATTCCCCCCCACCCCCCATTTATTTATTTCATCTGCAAGTAGGAGGAAAGCAAGGAGTATTTATTTGTTCCAAGAACAAAGAAATATAGGGTATCCTGCTTGCAACAGAATGCCCTACGCCACCAGGTTTGAAATTTGGGGCTTGGACAACCTTGAACTACGCCGCCTACAGTTGGACTTAAGTGTAGTACACAAAATTATCTGCTACAATGTCCTACCAGTCAATGACTACTTCAGCTTCAACCGCAACAACACAAGAGCACACAACAGATACAAACTCAATGTAAACCGCTCCAAACTTAATTGCAGAAAGTACGACTTCAGCCACAGAGTGGTCAATGCCTGGAATGCACTACCAGACTCTGTTGTTACATCTTCTAACCCACACTCCTTTAACCTCAAACTATCCACTGTTGCCTTCACCTCATTCCTAAGAGGTCTGCAAGGGGCACGCATAAGCACACCATCATGCCTACCTTCCCTGTCTTATTGTCCCCATTTATTTGTATCTATTCCCTGTATTCTTACTCATGTTTATAGTTATGCCTATTATCTTGTAAGGAATTGACAAATCAAATAAAAAATAAATAAAAAAATAAAAGAGGGAAGGAAGGAAGGAAGGAAGGAAGGAAGGAAGGAAGGAAGGAAGGAAGGAAGGAAGGAAGGAAGGAAGGAAGGAAGGAAGGAAGGAAGGAAGGAAAGGAGAGAATACTTATTCCTAAGAGGTCTGTAAGGGGCATGCATAATGGCACCTTCATGCCTACTGTCCCTGTCCTATTGTCCCCATTTATTTGTACCTATTTTCTGTATTCTTATTCATGTTTATACTTATACCTATTATTTTGTAAGTGGTTGATAAATCAAAAAAATAAAATAAAATAAAATAAAATAAAATAAAATAAAATAAAATAAAATAAAATAAAATAAAATAAAATAAAATAAGAACAAGTAACTGATGAGATATAACATTCGTTGTCATTTCAAAAGAAAGCTCCTTGTTTCGTAGAGGATACTCAGCAGAGGACCATGACATAGTGGGCTGTCCCACTCACTCATGTAGCTGTTGGAGAGTTTGTTGATGTTCTCCAGCCTTTCCTTCCACCCAGCCTCAGAACTGTGCCAAATAAATCCAGCCACCAGCAGACCAAGGTTAGTCCACAAGGTAATGGCCAATAGTCCATAAAACAATAGAAAGTTGCTCCAAAAAATAAGTCCACGAAACAAACTTAAATCCACCAGGCCAAACTGTAATACACCCACAAGGGCTCATGTGGTGAAAGAAGTTCAGAGACTCCAGGGCACAAAGTCAAGCAGGAAACACAAGAAACAAACACACACAGCCATAAATCAGACACGTTCTCAGCAACACCTCCCTCCGATAAATAGCTTTCTGGTACAGCCCATCAAGACAGGTGGGGCCTTCTCTTGAGTAATCTGGCAGATCTCCATTGCTCTTGTCTTTTCTCTGCCTTACATGCTCTTGGATCCACCTCGGTAGGCAGCTCCTCCTCCTCCTCCTCTTCAGTGACTGTCCACCCCTGCTAACCCTAGCCTTGTAAATCTCTTTCAGCCACCTGTTCAGAATCATTAATTAACCCAGTTCCTGATGTGCCAGGAATGAGTTCATCCCCACTTGAGCCATCCTCTGAGGAAGAATCTGAGGAGTCGTCCAAGGGAGACATCACACTTAGCAATGGAAATTTTGGACTCAGTTGTGGTTATAAGTCAAGGACTACCTGTAATTAATTAAAGTAGAGAAAGAATGTCCATGAAATTCTCATCAGGGACTTCTAGAGATCTGACACTACTCCATGTTTCATTGATTTCAATGCATCTACCAATGGATCTGTGTCTCATTAGTTCCAATAGGCCTACTCTACGTATATCTGACAGCGTCTGGATCTCACCAGAAAGACCTTAGACAATGTCAGTCAAGGACACCCAGGTAAGAAGATGTTGCATTCGCAGCCAAGAATGTTTCTTCTTGAGCCAACTCTCCTTGTAATTGCTATTCCAGCTAGAAATCATTAAACAAAGGAAATAACAATGTCATGGATGAGGAGATAAATAAATATCTCTTTTAATAGAATACACAAACAGGTATAGTATAATTTCAGGCACCCTGTTATCAGTTAAGTGCCCTTTACAAGGTCAAACATGACCAAACCATTTCTTTTGCCGCAGTGATCCTAAAGAAATTATCATTTGCACTCAGAAATTCAGCCCCATGATTTCTGACAAGTGTCACTTTCCCTCCTCTGCCATATTACATTTGCTAATATTTAGTTTTCTGGCATTCTTTTTTTCATTTCCCCCTTCTTTCTTGCACCTATCTGTGTAGATTATAAAGGTTCTTAACTGTTATCTGTAATAGATTTTGCCAGCAGCAAAATTCATGCAGGCATAATAGAGGAACAAAATGTACTCTGATGAAATTGCAACTATAATTTCCAGTTGCCTGACATTTATTGCATATTGCTATTAGAATTCAAGTGCCTATTTGTTTTGTACTGTGCTTTTATTCTTGAATCACCAATGTATAATGGAAAAAAGATATTTTAAATGCCAAGTTAAGTATCGCTGATCAACACGAGGCACCGAGAATAATCAATATTACTTAAACACACTCCTAGGCAATTAATTTTTAAAGGAATCAAATTGTTGCACCTCATCAAAATTTATAACAATACAATAAAGAATGTTACTTTTTAATTGTTTAATTAAAAGCAACATTTAGCACTCACCACAGCTAAGTGCTGGAGCATTAGGACACAAGATTCCCCTGTTTATGAGCATGAGATATCCAAACAGGACTTGTGGACTGCTTTATGTTACATGGGTTAATTAGAGTTTGTTAAATTTCTTATGCTTATCAAACTATTGAGCATGATTACTTCAGAACCCCAGAGAAATGTTTGTGAAATGTGTCCAACTCTAAACGAGGCCTCTTTAATCCGTTTGGCACTTTCATTTAACACAAGGAAGTTGTATGGAAAACACATCTTGTGAGCTAAATGTCAAAGTCACCCTGGTGACAAGGAGGGAATTTCCAAAGGTCACCCTTGATGCTAAGCCATGATTAAGTCATGGTTTGCTGACATGAGCAGAATTGGGTACATTTGCACAACGTTCTATGCTATGAACCACAATAGAAAAGCTGCAACAGTTGAGTTTGCATGCTATGCTAAACAAACCAGATTGGTGCTCTCTGAGCCTCATGGCTTTATTGCAGATGTTCCATTAATAAACTAAGTAACATCCTTAGTGCTAGAAGGGAATGGGATTTACAGAGTAGAGGAAGAAGAGGACAACTGTGGGACTCTTGGTGCTCTCTCAGCTTGGTGGCTTTCTTGTAGATGTTTCAAGACCTAACTAGGTAACATCTCAGTGCTAGAAGGGAATTAAGGTTTGTGGATAGGTGGATGAGGAAGGGAAGACAAGGAGAAGGACTGTGGGCTCCTTGGTGCTCTTGAGCATGATGGTTTTCTTGTAGACATTTCATGATCCAACTAGGTAGGTAACATCATCAGCACTAGAAGGGAATTGAGATTTGTGGAGAGGAGGAGGAGGACTGTGGAGTGGATGATTAGGGGACTGGAGGCTAAAACATACAATGAACGGTTGCAAGAACTGGGCTTGGCTAGGCTAGTAAAGAGAAGGACCAGGGGAGATATGATAGCGGTCTTCCAATATTTGAGGGGCTGCCACAGAGAGGAGGAAGGGGTCAAGCTATTTTCTAAAGCGCCTGTAGGCCAAACAAGGAACAATAAATGGAAACTGAACAAGGAGATATTTAATCTGGAAATAAGGAGAAACTTTCTGACAGTGAGAACAATCAACCAATGGAACAGCTTTGCCCTCGGAAGTTGTGGGAGCATTATCACTTGAGACTTTCAAGTAGAGATTGGACTCCTATCTGTCAGAAATGGTGTAGGGTCTCCCACTTGGGTGGGGGGGATTGGACTAGATGACCTACAAGGTCCCTTCCAACTCTGATTATCTGTTATCTGTCTTTGGTGCTCTCTGAGCTTGGTGGTTTTCTTGCAGACATTTCATGACCCAGCTAGGTAACATTATCAGTGCTAGAAGAGAATGGGGTTCTAGTCTTCCCCATGATGAAGACTTCTCCCCCATAGAGTCGGTGCTAATGTTGATCCTGGTCCTGGTCCTTATAAGAGGCACAGAGCAGGCCGCGGTGAAGTGGGACATCCTTGCCAAAAGGCAGATTCATATTGGAGACTTATTTTCATGGTAATAAATCTTTGAGAGACCTTGGGAGTCTCTGAATGTCAAACAACTACATTAGAAGAAGGGGATACCTTTCCTTCTTCCATAAACATCACTCAAGGCAGCTTTCCACAATGTTGACATCCTCCTAGTGAACTGAAATTAATTTCTGACATTAAGTCTCAGCCATACTGAGTGAAAATGGTAGAAACTGAAGTTCAATAGCCATAACCCTTAGACTTAAAGTTCACAGTTCTTTACAGCCCTCTCTAAGCATATTACAGAATGAGCCTATTGCCCCTAATAATCTGGTTTTATTACCAACCTCAGAAAGGATGGAAGGCTGAGTCAACTTAGAGCCGGTCAGGATTGAACTTCTGGCATTGGGCAGAGTCAGCTTTCAATGCTACACTTTAACCACCAGGGCTCAGTCCTCTGGAGAACATCCAGCTGCAGAAGGTAAGTTCAAAACATACACAGCAGGACCATTGCATTCCATTAAAAATAAAAACCATGAAAAGTAGCAGTTAGGTCAAGCTTAAAGATGGCAGGCAAGAAGATACAAGAAACTGAGGCCACCTTTAAGAAATAGGCATGCATGTGATTTTCATCTCTAGAAGACCATGGAACAAAGTGTCCATTTTGTTCAAGCAGCTGGATTGCAACTTGCCACGTGTTACCAATGGAACCATGCTCCATGCATGTTTTCTGGGGGAGAATATCCGAGCGGCCAAATAACTCCATGCTTCCATTATAAAGTGTTTAATACATTTAACGGCATGAAATATAAAGCCCGCACATTAGGAAAAATGTGTAATTTATGTAATACAATAATAAGCAATACGCACGAGTGTTCAAATCTTAATTAAAAGACATTACAGATGATTTACATTATTGCAGCGTGGGTGTGAATATATGCAATTGTAACAAAAGGAAGGGGGGAAACATAACACGCACACATTGTGCCCATCCCACATTCAAATTTAATAAAACATCTTTATTTGTGTTTTTATTGTCAGATCTAATTTGCTTCCTGTCCCTCTTTCCATGCAGTTCCCCAGTTGAAACGGTGCTCTGGAGTGAAGGACTGTTAGTGTTTACCTTAACAGCTGCATTTGTGTCAAACCTCTTTCGATGCCTTTAACAATTCGTCAGATAAGTCGAAGGAATCAATATTTCAACTCACACCTGGTCAGCTCCATAATGAGTCTAACTATTGAGAGAGAGAGAAAAAACAGGGGATGTTTCTCTAGGAATGAGCATGGAATGGAATGGGGATTTGCATAAAATTTCCATATCTTAATTTACGGATGCAAGTTGAGATAGAAATGTTATAATGAAAAAACCAGGGTGGGCAACCTGAGAGTCTGGGCCACCTGCAGTTCTTGGCTTCATGTCAAAAGCCCCCCCACTCAAGAGAATAATTCAGTCCTCCAGTAAAAAAGAACTACCTGTCCCTTCCTAGAATTCTGCTGATGGAGGAGGAGGAGGAGAAGAAGAGAGCCTGGAAGGAGACCAAGACTAAAGGAGAAAGGATTGGGTTAGAGAGGTGCAGAACAGATCCATTTCACTTATTTGGGCACTTGCCGTGGTACTCACCAGATGGAGAAAAGACAACACTTGGTGGAAACAAAGACAACCCAACTTCCAATTTAAGTAGCTGTCATGCCCCTGTCGGAATCTGATTTGGAGGGTGAGGCCGAGCATCTGACAGGGAGTGGGAGTGTGGCTCTTTTGGCTGTGGAAGAAACTGGGGAAGGGCAGTCTGGCTGGGCAGAGCAGGGGAGAGGTAGAGCAAGGTAGAGGGAATTCAGAGGAAGATCCAGGCCCACATCCTTTTCATTCTAGGGTATGCAGGGAGGAATGGAAAAGGGATCAACATGAGTTGCTTGGCTTACAGGGGAGGAAAGGGCCCTGATTCCCTACATTAGCTGCAGCTGGGAACACAGTGTTTTAAAAGGAAGGTTGCGCACAGCAAATTGTTGACAGCAAATCATGAATTATCTGGTGTTCTCAAGTTATCAGTGCTCCTGGCATCTTCCCAACTGTGTTTTTTTTTTGCTGGCCTTTCAAGTCTGCAATTCCTTATCCTGCCCTGTCAAGTTAATTGCTGCAGTGTGCATTTTTATTTACAGTTTGTATGTACTTTATTTTCGGACTGAATTTCCTTCACTTAAAGGCTGTTCTTGAGAGAGTTTTTTGTCCAGGTGAAGGTAACCTGGACATTGGGGCCCAAGTTGGAGGTATTAAAGGGACTCTTCTTATTTATGTGACTGTGTTGCCTTTGTGCCATGCCCCGGGTCATCCTAGTAGCATTCATGGTGAACAAAAATATAATGGAGAACTTGTGTGGCCAGATGGACATGTACTCGACTTATCTGCTCTCTAAACAATGGGGGATAATTTTAAAACTTCCTAAACCTTCTCATGATTATTTATGTCTATGGAGCTTCTCAGTCATCTAGGTCATGGTTGTCCCAAAATATCTTCAAAGAAAAAACAGAAAGTCCAGTTGCTTCTTGAAGAAAAGGCAACTGGATGACTGTGGATCTCCATATAGACATTGAACTATAGTTATTTATATTTAAGCTGTGTCAAGCCCAAAATTGACATATGTGTAGTCATTTTAGTTTGGCTTAGTATGAGGTTAAGAAAATTTTGGATTCTAGGATTTTCAGGGGAAGGTTACAATATTTAATCTATTGGAAAGGTTATCCAATTTCACAAGCGACTTGGGTTAATAGCTGGACAGTAAATGCTGATAGATTGGTGGGGAAATTCCATGAAAAATATCCACACAAGCCAAAACTGAATTATGTGGGTGGCAGAGGAGGTTAAGATGTGCATTGTATGATTGTGTTTAACCTAATTTCAATCTTTGTGTATTTGATGTCATTGCAGGGGTTTCTTCTCAAATGAGGGAGGGCAGCCTGTCAAGCCTGAAATTGACATATGGGTAGCTATTTTAGTTAGGCTATATATTCTTTTTCTTACTTTCTCTGTGGCAAGCTGGACATTGGGTGGGGTTGAGTCAAAAATACCTGCAAAGAATGGTCAAAAAAGTCACATCCCCACCTGTTATGTGTGCCATCCAACTCAGTTCTGCCTGAGGGCCCTTGACACAAAGGTGCTTTTTTCAAAAGGCAGCTGGACATTGTTTTTCTTTGAAGACGTTTTGCTTCTCATCCAAGAAGCTTCTTCAATTCATTCAGTTCAGAACCAAAGAAACTTCTTGGATGAGAAGTGAAATGCCTTCAAGGAACAACAAAGAAAGTCCAGTTGCTTTTCAAAAAGCACCTTTGGGACAACCATAACCTGGATGGCTGAGAATCTCCATAGATAAGATCCTTGAGTTGTCAATTTTGGCCATTTGTGTGTTAGGCATTTGTTTAATCTGGTTTTTTTCTATTTATTTATTTATTTTTAAATTATAAGAATACAACACGGTGTAGCCATTCTGACATTACAATGGTTATAGATATATAAATTTTACTTCGCCATTTACAATCATCTTGTTTGATACGTTGTTTACTAGTTATTCTAATCATCATAGCTACTTATGTTCCAACCTTGCCTTCTTCTATGCAACCACTGATAGAATATATTCCATGTTTCACAGTACTCAGATTCCCCCTTGTTTTTCAATTCTAGGGTTAACCTGTCCCATTTCTGCATAGGCCATAATTTTCCTTATTATCTCTGTTTCTAGTAGTATGCTTTCCTTCTTCCAGTATTGCACATATATTATTCTAGCCTCTGTCAACAGATGTACTATTAGATAAATTAAATACTTCCTATATCCTTCTGGTATTATTCCTAGAAGAAAAAATTCTGGCTTAAATGGAATACACTCTCCCACCATTTGTTCCACCCATGACTGGATCAGTCTCCACGACCTTTCTGCAGCATTGCAGGTCCACTACATGTGAAAAAATGTGCCTGATAAATCTTTTATCAACTCAGAAAGCTCAAACTGCCCAAGGACCTGCTGATCCAGTTCTACAGAGGAATGATTGAGTCTGTCATTTGTATCTCTATAACTGTTTGGTTTGGTTCTGCAACCCAACAGAACAGACACAGACTTCAGAGAGTAATTAGGACTGCAGAAAAAACAATTGATACCAACTTGCCTTCCATCAAAGGACCTGTATCCTGCATGAGCCAAAAAGAGGGCTTGGAAAATATCAATAGACCCCTCACATCCCAGACATAAACTATTTCAATTCCTTCCCTCAAAACAATAGAGCACTGCACATCAGAACAACTAAACACAAGGAGAGTTTTTTCCCGAATGCCATTACTCTGCTAAACAAATAATTCCCTCAACTCTGTCCAACCATTACAAAGTCTGCACTACTATTACTGTTAATCTTCTCATCACTCCTTATTACCCATCCCCTCTCACTTGTGACTGTATGACTGTAACTTTGTTGCTTGTATCCTAACGATTTTTATTGATTGTTTCCTAGTATGCTTTGATTGCTTGTTGTACCCTATGACTATTATTAAGTGTTGTTCCTGATGATTCTCGATTCTTGACGAATGTATCTTTTATTTTATGTACACTGAGAGTATTTACACCAAGACAATTTCCTTGTGTGTCCAATCACACTTGGCCAATAAAGAATTCTACATGTTCTATCTATATATTTCTATTTGCATTTTGTTTAATCCATTTTTAAAAGGTTTCAGTCACATGATTTGAGCCTCCATCTTGGTTCTTTCTTTCTTTCTTTCTTTCTTTCTTTCTTTCTTTCTTTCTTTCTTTCTTTCTTTCTTTCTTTCTTTCTTTCTTTCTTTCTTTCTTTTTTTAACCATAGCCTGAAGATACGCCTCATGTGGGTGGAAGTAGAAATGTCAGTCTTTGAGCTTAAGGTAGGAAACCAGGAAACCAGTTTTATCTCCAGTAACCTATGCCCCAAATTCTTGTGTGCTTTATTAAACCTTCAAAAACAAAGAACAAGCTGATAAGGAGGTGAAAAAAGATGACCAAGTATCCAATCCATCTTTCCACATTATACAAGCAAATGTAAAAGGGTAAATAGTCTGAATATGATATAAGATTGAAACTAAAAACAAAAGGAACATCAAAAATATGTCTGGAGTGTGTATTATATACAGAACAACACCTGGCATCAGATTGCACAAAGCACACATGCTCACATTTGGGTGTATATTTGTTTGGTTTTGTTTTGCATTTTGCTCTGTTTTTATAAATATGGAAAGAATCTTCTTTCCTGCCAGACAGCTTATTTTTTACAATCAGAATAATGGCCTGCTTTTTCAAGAGGAAACAAAACGTTCCTAGTAAATGGACTTTATTAAATATGGAAAATAGTTTCTCATATTTATTTCAGCACGTGTTTAAATGAAGAGCACACAAAGCATATGCAGTAAACACAGAGAGAGCCAAAGTCCCCATCGGTTCCAGAGTTATAAAACTCTGATACAAGTAGTTCTTGATTTGCAACAGTTCATTTAATGACCATTCAAAGTTATGATGGTGTTGAGAAAAAATGACTTATAATCCTTATGACTGTTGTAAAATTTTGATCACATTGTGTGATCAAAATCTGGGTGCTTGGCAAGTGACATGTATTTATGGACAGTTATAGTGTCCCATGATCTCTATTTACAGCCTTTGTTGGAGTCTGAATCCGAGGAGGAAGATGAACAGCTGACAGGGATTGGGAATGTGGCTCCATTGGCTGTGGAGGAAACTGGGGAAGGGCAAAGTCTGGCTGGGCAGAGCAGGAAAGAGGTAGAACAAGGGAGGGGGAATTCAGAGGAAGACCCAGGCCCACCCCCTCTTCATCCTAGGGCACACAGGGAGGAATGGAGAAGAGAGCAATGTGGGTTGCATGGCTTACAGGGGAGGAAAGGGCCCTGATTCCCTTCATTAGCCACAGCTGGGAAGAGAGTTTAAAAGAGATGCCTGCTGAGTGAGGCATCTACTGGGAGCAAACATGAGTTTATCTTGTGTTGACTTTGCTTATCTGTATTCCTGGCATCTTCTCAACCATGTTGAGTTATTGCCGTATCTTCATGTCTGGAATTCTTGCTCCTGACCTGTCAGACTAATTCCCTCTTTTTGCCTTGATTGGACTTATAGTTACAGCTTTTGTTGATCACGTTTTGGACTTGATTCTCTGCAGTGAAAGGCTGTTCCTGGGAGAGTTTTTCTCCAGCCAGAAGGTAACCAGGACATTGGGGACAAAATTGGAGCTAATAAAGGGATTCCTATTGATTATCTGACTGTGTTGCCTTTGTGCCACGCCCCGGGTCATCCCAGCCTTCCTGGCTGGCTTCCAAGAATAGAGTAGAGTAGAGTAGAGTAGAGTAGAGTAGAGTAGAGTAGAGTAGAGTAGAGTAGAGAAGAACACAGAACAGAATACAGAACAGAACAGAACAGAATACAGAACAGAATGGAACAGAATACAGAACAGAATGGAATGGAAGAGAACAGAATAGAATATGGAACAGAACAGAACACAATAAACAGAATAGAATATAGAATGGAACAGAACAGAACAGAACATAATTCTTTATTGGTGCAGTGTGATCAGACACACAAGGAATTTGCCTCTGATGGTGATGTCCTACCGGTTTGGCCCGGTTCAACCGAACTGGTAGTAAAAAAAAAAAAAAGCCTCTGACGATCACAGCTAAGCGGAGAAAGAAGAGAAAAGTGCAGGATTGACCCTCCCTCTCACCCCTGCACTTTTCTCCTCTTTATCCGCTCAGCTGATTGACCCCGCAGGCCTCAGCTGGTGTGGGGAGAGCTGCACCTGCACATTAGGTACACTCCCACGTGATCACGGAACTAGTAGTGGAACAGATAGTAGTGGAACAGATGCTCTGATGCATAAGCACTCAGTGTACACACAAACAACAATGTGGGAGGCCAGATTTGCTTGACCAGCAGTGATTTTACCTAGCAACTGTAGCAACAACAACAACAAAAGTCACAAAATCAGACCTGACTTACTTAACAACTGCCTTGCTTAGCAACAGAAATTCTGGTCCCACAACCGACAACCAAACAGGATCAAAAGAGCATACAGATCGTGGCAGTTCAAAATGCAAGCCAGTTACTTCCTCGGCATAAATATAGTCAGGCAAAGTCAGGCTGAGCTGGGATTTTGTAACCGGGAAAACACTTAAAAATAGCAAGCCCTCCACCGGTTTGAGGAGTTAGGTGGTCCCCTCATTATGTCATCTGGGTGGCTGGGTTCACACAACATAGCAAACCCTAAATCTGGACTAAGTAAAGACAAGCATTAACAATTTTTTTTTTCCAGCAAGAGAGGTAACAGACCAGCTTTCATTGGAGATGTTAACATACTGTTGGAAGAAATATCCTTCTGGGTTCAGTTCCAAGTGGGGAAAAAGACACTGGAAACATGGAGGCTGTTTGGAAAGATGGCTTAATGGTGGACAGGATCCCATACCTTGGAGCTCCTGAGCAAAAAAGGGAGAAGAGATGCTGAGAGTCCCTGGGTTTTATGCCCTCTGTTGGGATTTAAATTTGAGCTTGTATTCTGATTGGTTGTCAGACTCCCATGGGGCCAGGAAGGGGCAACTCGGTCGGCTGTCCTGAGTCCAGGCTTGGTTGAGCCTTGCTAGATGACGATGTAATAATGAAAGGGCTTTGAGATTCCTGTTATGGGTCTGTCTGAAGGTGGTAGATCTTTGTTATGTAGAATAGACTGGCCCAAGCCTTAATGGCCCGTTAGCAAAGGTAGACGGGCTGAGTTTCTGCCTCTCTGAGTTTCTACTTCTCTGCCTTCTTAGTATATCCTAAAATATTTCATTTTCCTAGGAGAGGAGTGGGTTTTAACTTCCAACAATACAGTAGGAGCTAGGCAGCCATCTGTCAGAGTTGCTAACAGTGAATCCTTGCAACAGGCATGAGATTATAGTAGATATTCCCATGCAACCTTTATTTTATATGATATTACACTTCTTACAAGCAATAACATTAATAAATTTACAGGAGGCTGTCACAGAATCCTGGTTGTTTGTTTGCTTTTTTTTTTTTTTTTTGCTTTAATCCTGTTTTGAATTAAGCTTTTCATTTAAAAGGCTGAAGCTAAACTTCAATTATCCGTGCAATCACTACCCAAGATGCATTTTAAGATAAGCCCATCGGCATTGTCAAAAACTAATTGGGGAGAACCCAAGATGCATTCTCAGATAAGTCAATGTCAAAAACTAATTGGGGAGAAACCCAAACAAGCCAGCTTCTTCATATATCAGTTTTAGCCAGCCTGGTTGAAAATGGTTTCAAGAAAAATCATAGAAGCAAGATCGATCTATCTATCTATCTATCTATCTATCTATCTATCTATCTATCTATCTATCTATCTATCATTTATCTATCTATCATCTGTCTCGCTTTCTTTCTCTCAAATATCTAATCTCTCTCTCCCCCCATCTATATTTCATCTCTTTCTATCTATTTATTTAGCTTTTGTTGCTAACCCAAACTTCACTGAATTAGTCCTATCACTCTTTGGCTAGCTAAAGCAAGCTAAACAGTACCTGGTCCCTAATACAATATCAAATTAAAGCATTTATTTCAGAGCTCAGAAACCTTGCTAAAGTCAACTTCAGTGTACTGGTTATTAATGATTTCCAGGAAGAGAAAGGAGTGGGAAAAATATCCACCATTTAACTGGAAGGGAAACATCTTTAACTTTTATGATATACTTTGGACTTTGCTTTGAGATTAATTTTGGATAAAATACCTTGATTTTCTTCTGTCTTTAAGAAAACTGCACAAATACATTCCACCCAATCTTGAGTTGCAGCAAGTCTTTCTTTTCATTGGAGATAATTTCTGGTCAGAGGAGGAGGAGTGGGGGGTGGGGAGGAGAGGGGTTGTAAATTTTAATAAGATAGGGAATACAATTCCCAGGGCAGATTTAAATGAAATATTTCCCACCAAAATGGCTAAAACAAAAGCACTCCTGCAGACCTTGTGAAGTATAATTATTTACTTATACAAAGTTCCATTATGAGTTGCTCAGCAGGTTGGGCAAGTGTGCAGATGACATCAAGCAGATAGGAGAAGAAGTGGAAAAAAGGAACAATGCAAAGCCTGAAGAACCGACATAATCTCTGCTGAAAAGTTGGGAATCACTTCAATTACTCTTGTGGGAAAGGCAAGAAGAAAAGGGGAGAAATCACTGGAGGTTTCTAAAAAGATATTTGTCTTTTTTTGTCCAGAATGGTATAGGGTCTTCTGTTTGCTTGCAGAGCTTTTATTACCCCAAACTAGGTAATATCATGACTGCTGCACTGATGAGGTTGCTTAGTTGGATAAGGAAACAACTGCAAGAAAATAACCGACCTCAGAGAGCAACAAGGACCCCTCAATATCTACACATCTTTGATTTGTTTGTTTGTTTTTCTTTTTAAATGACCTGATTTTGGCTTGCAATGTTTGGAGACATATGAAATTCAATGAAGGCTACCTACCATTAAATCCACTGCTGCATAGAGCTCCTCCAATGTGTGAATAAACTGTAGGGTCCTTGGTGCCCTCTGAGCTTGGGGATTTTCTTGCAGATCTTTAAGTATCCATTTGTGTAACAACATCAGTGTTAGTGAGCACTGATGATGTTACCTAGTTGGGTCATGAGACGTCTGCAAGAAAATCTCCAAACTCAGAGGGGACAAAGGACCCCACAGTCCTCCTCCTCCTCCTCCTCCTCCTCCTCCTCCTCCTTTCTAAACATCCCCTCCCTTCTAGCACTGATGATGTTACCTAGTTTGGGTCATGAAACGTCTGCAAGAAAACAACTCAGCTCAGAGAGCACCAAGGACCCAACTATCTTCCTCTTCTCCTTCCTTCCTTCCTTCCTTCCTTCCTTCCTTCCTTCCTCCCTTCCTTCCTTCCTTCCTTCCTTCCCTGATGATGTTACCTAGTTGGGTCATGAAACGTCTGCAAGAAAACAACTCAGCTCAGAGAGCACCAAGGACACCCTCTCTTCCTTGGCCCGGCCCAAGGAAATAGCGCCAACAATTGCAACCACACTGGCAGCATCTGAATTTACACAAAGGGGATGCCCATCCTCACCGCCCCCCCCCCACTCCTTTGTGGGGAGAAATCAAATTAGTGCACTGGGTTAGCACATGGGAGAGGGGGTTCACCTGTCCCTTGTTTAGCTTGAGATTAGCGCCAAAAAGAAAAAAAAAAGCATTGCTTCAAACTCAGAAGCCGATAGAATATAGACTTAGCACCTGCCACTTAAAAAAAAAAAAAAAGACACACACACACAGAGAGAGAGAGAGAGAGAGAGAGAGTCACAGAGTATAGCAGATTCTCTTGTTTGTTCTGCAAATGCCCAGGCTGCAGTTAAATAACCGGATTGATGCAAACAATACTGAGGATGATTAAGTGAGCTTTTCTCATGAAGATTCACCAAGGGAGGGAGGTGGGGAGAGAGAGAGAGAGGGAGGGGGGAAATAGTTTTGCAGATGTCTTACTACAAGACTCACTGCAAGTATTTTGGTGGACCAAATCACCTTTTTTAAATAAAAATAAAAAATCATGGCACACCCCCCCCCCTCTTTCTCCCGGCCTCGCTATTTGGCAAGCAGTTCATTCTTGGCTTTAAAAAAAAAGAAAAAGAAAGAAAGAATTCTATAGCTGGAGGCGAAAGGAGAAACCGCCATGATTTAAAAGAGAATTGGCTACAGTAGGAAAGATAATACACCATATCGTTAAAATGCAACTGGCATCTTATGCTCCTTACAAGCTCTCAAAAATATGCTTACTCTTCAGCTATTTACAGAAGGGAGGGAGGGGGGGGAATGCAGAAACAGATCACATTCAGGAGATGGATGGAGAGGAGGGGGTGATTCACAAAGAAAGGGACCTCTGTGGGGTGTTTCCTAAATTACGGTGTATTGTTAAGTGGTCAGGTTCGGAACAATCCAAGCTATTATGTCCATTAATCTCAATTAAAACATGCACCAGATGAATTAATCATTGAGGTCAATTGACTCTGAAATGTTGTTGGGGGCTTTACCCATTAAACACATATTGGAACATCAAGCAGAGATGTTTTCCAAGGCTGGGATATCAATGCTTTTGATTGTGGACTCTCCTGGAAGGATCGTCTTAATAAGAAGGATAACTTCATCCAAAATTTATAGTTTGAATAATGGCACAGTGCTTTATAAAATGTGCAGATAGTTCAGATATTGAGGGGTTCTTGGTGCCCTCTCAGCTTGGTAGTTTCCTTGCAGGTGTTTCATTACCTAAACTAGGTAATATCATCAGTGTGAGAAGGAGGAGGAGGAGGAGGAGGAGGAGGAGGAGGAGGAGGAG
>BHEV01001941.1:0-14040 GCA_004319985.1 Emydocephalus ijimae | reverse complement strand
CGGCGCGACTTGCTTGGCCAATGGGAAATCCCCGCGTTTTAGCCAATCAAAACGCGGGGATTTCAAGTAAGGACATAACATTAAGGAATGTAAAACAATAGAAAATAGAAAAGAAAAGCTGTCATCTTTTAAATGACTATAAATGAGTCTGGGTCAATGAGATAGGCCAACATTTATGAACCTATATGCTTTAGGTAGGAATGCAAAGTAATGAGGTTCATGGTACCAATGATGTCTCCAGGTTTCTAACTTAGTTCCAATGCCAAACTTGGTCTCACACTTTCAAAGTTGTTAGTCATTGGTACAAAATAATTGTTTGTTATGCATCTTAATGTGGGAAACAGTAACATCTGTGAAATTCCAATGTTTGAAAGAAACAAAACTTGTAGCTAGAATAATCCATCAGCATTGTGCATAACAGCATCACTGTATAGGTGAAACAGATTTTTTAAAATGCAGGTTTTGTTCATATCAGTTTTATGAGATTGGACCCCTGCTATTAGAAATTACAATTTCAAGGAGATATTGTTCAGTTTTCCTGAATTTCAGATAATGATTTTGGAAGAAAAATATAAATATGCAGTTGGTCTTAATAGGATTTAATTCTAAATTGAATGTTAAAATGTTTTTTTATTACTCTTAATACCAGATTGTTAAATATATATCTTACTCAATCAAGTAGTAAAACCAGAACATATGAGTATGTTCTTGTCCCATTACATGGCATCAGAGGTGGTATTCAGCCATGTAAATACCAATAATATGAAAGCTGTGGTTGGTGCAGAATGTGGTAACCTGAGATTGCATTTCCTGGTAAACAATCTCTAAGATTATCACGGAATGTCCTACAATGTATATCAAGAGTTACAGAATGCTATTTACCAACTATTCACTTTCTTGGAATCTCTTCAAGTTCAGCTTGGACCCAGAAACACCTTTTTAGGTATGCATTGAAATCTTATTTTTCAACCAGTCTTTCAAGTATAGTGCTGGAAGAATGTATCCTATCCGTCCCACTCTAGATTAAAAATAAAGCATATTTATTATAATCTTGTTTTCCACTGTTTTGATACATTGTTATGTATTTTATGATTTAGCATAGGAAACAGTGTGCAATTTTAATAAATAAATACATAATCCTCTTTTAGAGATTTTATGATGCACACATTTCTAGATGCAGTTTTTGCTTAAAATGTGTATTTTTCCAATATATTTATTCAGTTAAAGATGTGCTTTAATTATTTGAACAATCCAGAAACTACTTTCAGTGTTTAGAAAACTACAAAGTGGTATTCAGCAGATTCTGACCAGTTCTGGAGAACCAGTAATGGGAATTTTGAATCGTTCGGAGAACCAGTAAATACCACCTCTGGTTGGCCCCACCCCAATCTATTCTCTGCCTCCCGAGTCCCAGCTGATCGGCTGGGTCTTCTTTGATTGCCCAACACAGGAGAATGGAGCTGGAAAGCAGGATAGTGGGGTGGGGAGGGAATGGGGATTTTGCAGTATATCCTTTTCTCTGTCATGCCTACAAAGCCACGCCCACCAAGCCATGCCCCACCAAGCTATGCCCATGGAACTGGTAGTAAAAAAAAATTGAATACCACCACTGCATGGCATATGCTAGTGAGGAAGCAGGGGTCCCTACATCTTTTCAACAATTTTATGGCAATTACAACAGCTTGTTAAAAACAACAACAACAACAATAACAACAACAACAAAATAAAAGTCAAAGAAAACTCCACCTCAGTGTGGCACCTAACTGAGATTTTTCACTTCGTATTCACATTTAATGGGGGAGGGGGGATATAGTGCGTCATGTAACAGTCAATATATAAGAGGCAACCAGTTACCAGAGAATTAAAACTCCAAATGTAATATGCTACTTTAAAGAAATGGTGAAAGGGATAAATCTACCGTTCCTCCACTTTTAATAACAGCATCTAAGATTAGTTCTGCAAACCTTGTGAAGCACCGAAACATCCTAACATCCTATTTTCTGAATAGAAAAATTTGAACTTTAGCATTGTTTGTGAAATTTACTGTGTTGGAAGCCAATAAAATGTAAACAAAAATGGATCTCATTCATAAACTTTTGGGATGTTATGTTTCAGGATAGAAACTATTTTCTGTTTTCTCCTTATAATTGCATATTTTGTACTTTCTGTTTCTTATTTTCTGTTTAAAATCAATGAACCTATTGTGGTTTTCTGTATTATTAAAAAAAATGAGAACAAACGACATGTACTGCCAGAGGAAAATCTATTAACATTCACAAGCATCATTTATTCATTATTGTTTTATTAATGAAAAACAGTTTATAGGTACTTTTAAAAACATTCTTCACAAATGTATATGATATTAATAATATCGTATTGCTTTCCATAATAGCTTGATATTGCTGAGACAAAAAGTACCCCATTTTTCTTTTCATTATATAGCAAAATTCTAGACATAAAAAAGAGGCTCTTAACAGCATAAAAGATGAAGTCAATATAAGGTAGAGGATCAATGAAGCTGCATGAAGCTTTTGTCTTCGAGCATTTGCTGGATATAATTTGGGAATGACTAAAACAAACCCTACCCCAAAAGAAAACACCCTTATAAACATCCTGACCTTTTCCCATATTCATCTAGTGTTTAATGTTATCAAATATCTATCTCAGTGTTTCTCAATCTTAGCAACTTTAAAATATGTGGCCTTCAATTCCCAGAAGTTCCCAGCCAGTGTGCTGGTCTATTGTATTGCAGCCAAATGGTCTAAAATATACGTATAAAATAGGTCACTGAACATGAATGGAAAGAACTTCCATCTGAGTTGGATTTCTTTGGCAACAATATGGAAATGGTTCATCATTGTCTTTTTTTGCTTCTTAATTTATTCTACTAACCGCATATTCATTTCTTGGTTTTCTCTCATCCAAGGGCTAAAAAGAACTGTTTCATAGCTCATACCAGTTATTTCAGGTATAGTCATCGATTATGAATAGGAAATAAACAAACCTGACAAAGTTAATTTTCATCTTCTGATTGAATGGTCAGCTGACCTACTTCAGCAAGTATGAGATAAAGATTAATTTAAAATAAAACAGAAATCCAGAAAGTCCAGATATAGTAGAGCTAAAAGAAAATACCCTCCCAAAATTCTACCCAACAGTAATATTTCACAGAGAGGATTTATTTAAGGATTTTCCAGGGATGAAGTGGAGTTCTTCAGTTTGGAAGGCCTTATGTTAATGTACTTAGGATGGTATCTTATTTTCTCATTTTTGCCTTAACATAATTTGCACAAAATTACTTAAAATTACTTAAAAGTAATTACTTAAAAGTAATTTTGTGCAAATTATGTTTTAGGTCAAAAGTAGGTAAGTTCAGCCTTGTAGGAGTTACTTGAATTTTTCTTTTTACTTCCCTGAGATTCAGATACCCAGATTCAAATTCTAAATAGGGAAGAGGAGAAATATATATCTAAAATTAAAATACAACTTTTTATATTTAATACCAGAAGTGAATTCATAACTTGCTTTCAAACACTATGAGCTGTAGTGTATATACTACCAGGAAAGATTCCTATACATTGTGGAATCTGGTCAAGGGACTATTGAACAGTTGGTAGAATCAATCTATCTAATATAGCAAAATACATTTTTTTTCCTAGGTCTGGCAATGTGGAGGTAGCGTTGAAGTCCTACCTTGTTCTAGGATTGCCCATATTGAACGAGCCCATAAGCCATACACAGAAGATCTAACATCCCATGTCCGAAGAAATGCATTAAGAGTGGCTGAAGTTTGGATGGACGAATTCAAAAGCCATGTTTACATGGCATGGAATATTCCTCAGGAGGTAGGTTACAAATGGACATCAGTATGACCACATAGCCTTATGTTACAAAACAATATCCAATTCAATTTCATAAGTTTCTTCAAGAATCTGACTTGTGAGACCAAGTGATAACTGATAATCACCAATGCTTATATTGCTAAATTAAGAAGTCTGTCAAGAGAAACATATAAGCCCAAGACAACATGTCACTTAGACAAATCTAAGAGGATTATCAGTTAGAAACAGTCATTTTAAAATGGTAGTAAGACTGCAATTACATTTAATTATTTCAGCAACTTTATAGTACAAGAACCAGATTAGGATAATTGTATCATAAAAATATGATCAAATAGCCTTGAACTGGTTCAGCAATGAATGTTCATCACATGATTTGTGTCACCTGAAACTTTGCTCAGTTGTATTTCTAACTGATTTTTTTATTTTTTTTATTTTTAATATAATAATTCCATCTTCAATTGAACAGTGTGTCATCTGGGTACAAATATCTTTGTTTCTAACTGATTTTGATAGGACTAGTTTTGTGCAGGCACAATGCAAGAAATATTGGCTGAACATTAAAAATCAATTTCAGTCATCAATTAATCCATAGCAGTATATCAAGATCATTGAGAGAGAAATTGAGAGTATTGAAATAAAAGAACTATCTCCAGACTTGAATTCTAATATAGGACTGATTTGTTTTGGGAAATACTTTTATTCCCCCACACTTTTAGCAATAGCATCAGCACAGTAGACTTATATACTACTTCATAGTGCTTTACAGCCCTTTCTAAGCAGTTTACACAATCAGTGTATTATCCCCAATAATCTGGGTCCTCATTTAACTGATCTTAGAAGAATGGAAGGCTGAATCAATTTTTACCTCCATAATGTCTTTAATTTTATTAGTGTGCATCATGTAGCAGAAGATAATGCTCTGTTAAAATACAGGAAAGAAATCTATTTAAATGCAAGACATCTCTTATTGCATTTAACCGCCTCCCACCCCACTTCCATGAAAACAAAAGATGTGCTTTTTCTGCTTCAGACTTCACTGTGTGATGAAATCCTGTAAAATGTTTCTTACAATATACTTTGAAATATTTTTACCCCCCCCCCAAATTAACGCACTAAAATCAACCCTTTATGAGCCTTCATTCGATCCAAAAGTAATCTTACCACAAAACAGCATCAGGCATTTTTCTTTCATCAATTTTCCCTTTCCTTATCACATGTGCTGTTGAGGTGCCATCAACGCTGGATTTATATGAATATTTCTTGAGTGACAGCAATGTTCTATAGAAGTTTTGCAAATGCTTCTAATGAATATGCCATCAAAATGTTTATATTCATATATGAAAAACATGGACTGAAAAATACGAATCTGTCCATTGATAAAGCCACTCTTCTGCTTCGGCAAGCTAGTAATGTCTGGAAAATGTTCCTGATTTTGTTGACAGAAATGTTTTCCAGACCATCTTACTATTTGATTTTAATTGTTTTGGAATCTGGAAATTGTCTTTCCAAAAATGATCATTGAGGAACTGATTAAAAATCAATACCTGTGGGAAGTTTTCTCTTGTTCACTAAAGTTGAAACCTTAATGAAATAAATGGTTTATGTATGACAAGAATGACTTGGATATTTCTGACCTTCCTTCTGGCCTTCACGTGAAGGATTCTGGAATTGACATTGGGGATATCTCGGAGAGGAAGGCCTTGAGGAAAAAGCTGCAGTGCAAGACCTTCCGGTGGTATCTTGTCAGTGTTTATCCCGAGATGAGAATGTACTCTGACACTGTCGCCTATGGGGTGGTAAGAGAAATTGTATTTGCTTGAGAAGACTTAGGAAGGAAAGAGGGACAAGCTGTTTCCTGCAGGTGGACTGAGCATGGCCCACAAAGTAAAGCTTTAAAAACAAAATGTGTCTGTTTATAATAGCAATAGACTTATATAACACCCCATAGTGCTTCACAGCATTCCCTGGACATTTTACAATGTCAGGATATTTTCTTCAACAATCTGGAATTTCATTTTACTCACCTTGAAAAAATGGAAGGCTAAGTCAACCTTGAGCCGGTCAAGATCGAACTCCAGGCTGTGGGCAGAGTTAGCCTGCAATACTGCATTCTAACCACTTCACCACCAGGGCTCTGGTATTGCAATTACAACTGAGAATGTTGTGATTAATCGGCACTGGATAATAATGTTCATTATAATATAAGGATTGCTCTGATGGATCAAATCCCTAACTCATCTACTCCAGCAGTCTTATCTTACAATGGCCAACCAACTGAATAAGGAAGCTGACTAGTCATTCAGTAGATAACCTTTTGAGGCAGTCACACTGCCATCAAGCCACTGATCCCCATGATTTCCATAAGTTGGTCTACCTCTTTTTTGAAGCCAGTTATGTTGGTAGTCAGCACCAAATTTCATGATAGCAAATTCCACAGCTTGTATAAAAATATTTTGGCCTTAAAAGGGGGTGGGTGGGTTATGTAAATGTTGTATTTTTGTTCTGTTATGTACAAAACAGTAGTATTTTGTAGTACTGTGAAACAAGTTGGATATTAAAAAATTGAATCCAAGGCATTGGGAAGATACTTTGAATACAATTTACATTGTATCATGTGGCAGTAATAATTACTTGATAAGGGTTTTTTTTGCGGGGGGTGGGGTGCACATTGATGATCTGAAGTTCAGCCAAAACTGAACAAACCTCTTGTTGGAATCCTAGTGAATTTTGAAATTCTTTTTTAAATTGAAATTCTTTGAACTTTAATTGAATTTTTTTTAAATTCAAAGTTAGTTGTAAGGTCTTGAAAACCTTACCTTATCCCAGGCCTTGCACTGGGGTGGGTGGAGCTCCCTGTTGGATATGATTTATCTGTGTTTTTGTATGGAAGGACCAAACCATCTTGGTTTGCTTTCATAGTTTATTATACTGTAAGTTGTCCATAGACAGTTCAGAGTCAGGTGGTGCCTAAATTTAATTAATTAATTAGTTAAATATTACAGACTATGCTGAAGTTTCACAGTATACAGTATTAATTCACAGGATTAATTTAAACAGATTAGCTTTTTTCTCTCTCAGTGATAGTTAAACATCTATAACAAAAGTAGAGTTTCAAACAGGTATAATTCTGGTCCTGTTTTAACAAGTAATTTACATTCTTTTTTTCTGAGTCCTTACCCATCCTCTATATATTTCCTAGCTACAGAATTCCCTAAAAAGTGATCTGTGTCTTGATCAGGGACCAGATACAGAAAATATTCCAATCATGTACATCTGCCATGGAATGACACCACAGGTTAGTAAGATTAATCTTGCATTTTATTCACACCCATATGTGGAAAGAACTGTACTGTAACTAGCAGTTATTTTTTTCTACTTCAATACTTTCTAAGACTGTTAATAATAAATGGAAATAATATTTGTTCCTGATGTTAAGTATTATGAATGTCTTAATTAGTGCCTTGTCAAAAAGTCACAATGGAAAATTAAGAATGCAGACAATTGTTGGCATAGACTTTTACTATTCTTTCTGGAAAAAATAGAATCCCAAGTGTGAATGCAACATTAATTATTTCAGGGACAATTATTTTCTCTATATTTCTATATCTCACATATTAATGTCATTTAAAACACACATGTGCACACACACACTTATTCTTCCAGTAAGTATGCTTGAGTTTATAATAAATGAGTAGAGAATTATAGTTCTTTTGGCTTTTCAAGAAACAATCAGGCATGAAGAAATTATCAAGAAAATATTGGAATGTGCTGAAATGAGTAGATTGACATTTGAAATTAGAGAACAAGAAGATAAACAATTTTATGAAATTTGGGATCTCTTTTATCAATGGTTAGATAATACAATATAATAATAGAATATTTAGAAATCTAGGAAATAACGAATATATAATTTTTTCTGGTTTTGATAATATTTTTGGAATATTTTATTAAGATAGATTTTGTATGATTTTATGATTTGTTATAAAATAATTTAATTCAATAATAATTATCTCGTTTAAGTATGAATTAGTAAAATTATAGTCAAATGATTGTTTAATAATGATATTAGGATACTCAACCGATTATTGACAGTGTGAGTTATTATATAATGTAATTGTTTTGTTGACTGTGAAATGAATGCACTGAAAGGAGTGGTAAACCAACCGATACACTGTAAATTTATGAAGAAGGAGGATTTTTATGTTATGTTTTATGTTTCGTGTGTTTTTGTTTGCTGTTAAAATCAATAAAACTTTTTTATTAAAAAAAAAAAGAAACAATCAGGCATGGAAATCCCATGGTTTAATTTTGGACTTTGTTACAGAAGCATTACATAGCATCACACTAATCATTTCAAATGTTGCTATGAGAGTTTTATTTTAGAGCTATCTATTCTGATTTTCTAGAAGAGCATGTTTTCTAGATAATACAAGATGAACCAGGAATAAAGAGACCCAAAGACCAGAAACTAGAGTACTTGTAGTAAATAATATAAATGTTCCTTTTGAGAGGAGACAGGAAAGTAGCCACCCCAAGGAAAACCTTTTCTGTGTGTGATCTGTTGAGTTGATTGGAATCTTAGAAATCCTACATGGAATTCCTAGTGGCTTACAGTCCCATATTAAACATACATATATCACTGGATGGCATATATTAGTTGTCTTCAGAAGTTTTACTTGTCGAATGTCAAATAGTAATAGAAGTGAATTTGTATGAATCGATGCTATCTAAAACTGTATGGTTAAATCAAATTACTGGAACTGTGTAATTGTGAATATTCATATTGTCCTTAAGATTTTTTTCAAAGACCTTTGTCACATTCTTTTTCTTTATGAGATTCTTATACATTGCCCATACATTGCCAAAAATGTGGTCTACATATTTTATGAAGGGGATGCAAAATGTTTGACTAAAGAACCAATGTCTAACAGGAAAAGATTTCTTTAAATTGAGAAATATTGGAAAGTTGATTGTCTTTGTTTAGTTTTTGTTTCTATATAATCATGAAAAGATATTCAGTCTCTATTTTCACATCTGGTAGAATTGGTTTTCTTGTGTATGTATTTAAGATGTATTTAATATTGATTGTACCAGTGAGGTACAGTAGAGTAAATTATGAATGATGAAGAGACATTTTCAGAGTCTGCTTAGACACTGCACAAACTAAAGCTTTTTTCTTCTCCTCCACCTTATTTTAATAACTATCTTTTGCCAAGGGGAAATTCTAACAAAATTCAGTCCTTCCGTTATTCATAAGTTATTAAAATGCCTTTCTTCTTTACCTTCAGGAATTATTTTATAACATATTTTGATGTATCATGAAATTACTTTTGTAGTATTCTAAAAAGACACTGTTGGAAATTCAGACTGAAAAAATGCTTGGAAACTTCCAGATTATATTATAGCACACATCAAAGGTTTTAATATTAGTATTATTATTATTTTTTGCATTTGATTGACCTGTTTTGCAACTCAGTGCAACATAAATGAGTTCTTGCAAAATGTCCTGTTCGCGTTGTAACTTTTTCCAGAAACTCAGGATTAGCACTATACTTTCATTAATTAGACTTGATGTAGATTAATGTTGATTATAGAAAAAAAATTATGATCTGAACTACGGTAGATGATTTTCTCCAAAATTGACTTTGATATATGTTGGCATTTGCAAGCAACTCCTAATTTTGTGTCTTTATTAGCCTATAATTCTGTTTACTATATTTCCTTGTGGGGATAATATCAACATGATACATAGAACAAGTATTAGTTTCCAACTATGTTGTCCAGTTTATCAAGTTTGAATACTGATAAGTAGATAAACATGGACCATGTGCAACCCTCCAGATGTTATTGATCTGCATCTCACATTATCATTTAGTTCCAGCTAAAGGAAAACTTTATTGCCCACCCATGTTCTCGAGGTGAAAATGTTTGGCAAAAATGTTTATGAACCAGAATGTATGTGGACATACCTGTCATGGCTTATGTCATGAAAATGTGATAAAACTTCTGCCATTGTTTTTTAGACTAGCTATATCTATAAATAGCTTCCTTTATGCTGACTTTTGCCCAGAGGCCATGGTTAGCGAGATGGTTTCAACTACCTGATGTTGCTGCCTTCATCTTCCAGAATTAGAGGATGAACCAAGCAATTACTGTTGAAGCTGAGAGATGATTTAAAATCCACATATATGTATCATTCTTGCAGCTTCCAACATTTGTTTCAATATTTTTCTATTGTTTTTTATTTTAAAAAAATGAATATGGTTTACATAATTAATATATTTTTAAAAAGGAAACAGAAAAAAGTTATAAATATATAACTTTATATATTAGTTATAAATATATAAATTATAAATTGCAGTAATATATCCTGCAATGAACACAATAAAGAAACATTAAAAATAAAAATAAATTAAGAAGATGTATAGCAGCTGATAAGAAACTATAAGAATAGATAAATCAGGTAAAGAAATAGGAAATATTAAAAGAAAATTTGGCCAAGGACAAGTTAAGATGGCCTATGCATTAGGGCGTCTTAACAAATGGACATAGCATAGCAGATGTTAGTTCAATCTAGAAATTGCGTTAGATGAAGCACACTTCAATATTTTAACAAGATGAATATACTGAAACTAATATATACATACTGTGCTATCATAGCACATTCTAGGGCATCTCCAGAGTATGCTTGCAAAGAAAAATACCAAATGCTCACAGTATCAGAGAATCACTGGGATGTAAAATAGGAAGCTTGCATATTCTGTTTTTGGAGTATTCAATCCAGATGGATATTCCATTGCAGATGCATTGCTTATTTTACAAAATATATTTTACAAATATCATTTTACTATATGTTTGTCAGATTTCTTTAATATGTGTTTCTTAGTTGCTGTTGTTTTCAAGCAGTGTTCAGACATTTAAATTACACAAAAGAAGTATCATGTGAAACTATAAAAGTATTTTTTTAGATATAGACCTAAGTCCAAGGCCAAGAATTTGGAAGAGCATTTGAGAAAAGATTGAAGAATATTTTGCATAAATGTTGTGTCTACACACAGTCAGCCAATTTTTAAAGCATCTGTTAGTTACGTGATCCATTAAGTGTCAAGTAGTATCTGGAATGTTATTATGAATTTGGATATAATTCTGCCATTAACTTGGGTTTTATAGAAACAAGTGTCTGAAAAGAAAGACCATTAAGAAAGACCATTCCCTGAATCATATTCTTTTCAAAAGTAATTAGTTCTGATTTCATTAGAAAGTAAGATGCTTTAATTCTATCATTATGTTTTCTCTTCTTTGCCTATCAAGGACATTTTTTCAAGTATTTATACAAATAACATTACAGGATCAAGTTAATGGAAGTTAATGGAATGAAAAGTTGCAATTTTTCCCCTGTGGAAATGACCTGATGATGATGAACTCTTCTGCTATTTGGCACTGTTATCAATATAACTGTCTTTATTTCCTATTAAGAATACATTGCTCCCTTTGTGAAATACAATTGCATATTCAAATATTAAAAAGTATGTATTGTTAGAGTTCTATCCCCATTACTTTCCAGATCTGTACAATCATATTTCTCAAAGTGTTTGCAACAGCACCACGATGTCTAACTAGCCTTTGACATGACCCTGAATCAAATTTGTTTTTCAGGACAATTCCTTCCATTCCATCCAATATTAATTACCATTGATTTAATGATAGGAAGCCTTTCGCTTCACCCTTTATTCAAACAGAGTTTTTCCTTTACCCCATCAAAGGCAAGGTAGACTTTGGAATGCAGGTCTCAGATATACTGTATTCTTTTTCCATTGAAGAATGGGCTGTCCCCATTCCAACAGAAAGAAAATGCTTACACGGAGCCTCCAACTACATGCTCCTATATGTGGTAGGGTCTGTGCCAATTGGAAAAGTCAATAATGCAATAATTGGACTTAGGTTATAAGACATGCCAGCAAGTATTAGGAAGTATTTGGAAGTGATCTGGCACATATATTGCTAGTGCCATTCTTTATTTAATTATCCCACCCTATACCCTTGCCTATAGATAATAATCTTGCTAAACTAAAGTAAACTACTTGCACCATTAAAGAATCAGAAGTTCTAGGAAAGAGCTGGCTTGACTGTCTTCCTTCCAATCACACTAAATTTCACTGTCTCTTATTCCTCTGGAATGCACTTCCTTGCTCCTGGAAATCTAGATATCACAGTATGAGGATTATGCCAAATCCTGCAGGTTTGGGGCAGCTTTAAAAAGAAAAGGATGTTTATTTAAAAAAAAAACTTTGGAGGTGAGCAGAAACTATAGTAAGGCACCAAATTCCTGATATAAGGTATCTTTGTGTTTTATCATATGTCTGAACTATCCCATTTTTAAAGATCATTTGAAACAAAAATCACTGAGGTAATGCCAAATTTCAGCTTTGTGTAATTCAGATCTGACAGTCATTTCAATAGAACGCCATTAAACAAAGCACTCTTGTTACTGAAAATTCTAAAAAGAAAAAGAAAAAAAAAGCTCATATGCATCAAATTAGCATTTGTTTTCTGAAAACAAAATGAGCAAGTAATCAAATTAACAGTGTTTCTGTGGTTGGCCATTTAAGCGTATACTTTACTAATCAACTTGGACGCAGATAATCTATCATTTGAAAGTAGGGGAGGGTGGGCTCTAAAAGCTATTTAAACAGTGTCTTTGCAGGGACCATCAAGTTTTGGATATTTGCATAAGCAGAGGAAGAAATTTTTCTCAGATAAATTGGTTCATTTCAAGAAATATTAGGCAGATATATTCTGTTAGGGCAGAGTCTATCCTTGGCAACAGATGGAAAGGTCACTGGACTTCTACAAAACACTGGAATAAATTGTACATGAATGTGTTTATGAGAATTTTATTTTTGTATTTTGTTCTTTCAGATTGCATGTCTCCTCTTTTACTCTGTAATTAAGCATATGCCTACAGGCCAGGTACAGCTATAAATATCTATTCTACCCCAATCTCAGGGCAAAAAAAAACCCAGCAGAAACTTGTGGATTCAATTCTGCCAGATAAGTTACTTTGCTGGAGACAGAAAAATAATCAATTCATATGACATACACACATACTTACTTACTTACATACATACATACATGATTTGCCTATTGCAAACACAGGGCATAGAATCCTGTTCTATGCATTAATAGGTCCCATGGCTAAACTTGGATATCTTCCCACATTATCACGTCAAAAAATTTTGGGCCACTCTTTTCACAGACTTCAGACTAAACTGCTTCATGTTTACATAACAGTTCTATCTGGTCTAGATTGGTGATCTGATTTGCCAGTTTCAATCTATGTACCAGTATCACCTCATACTTTATACCAGCTATAAAAACCTTTTTTGGCATCGGGACAGGTTATTTGAAGAACCACTTGTCTCTAATATTTTTCCCCACATTTAATAAGTTTCAGCAGAATGGAAGCCATTGAAGTCTAGATAGTGCCATCCATCAGGGTCTTGGAAACATGCTTCCTCTGTCTTGGTGCCTACCCTATATTCCCCCAGAGATCTATATGGTTCCCACCCTTACAAACTTCAGAAAGACACTGAAAATTTCTCCCAGATTCTGGGAGAAATGCAAGTTGGTAACCCCTTATAAGATGTCTGCGTGTTTTTTTTCTGGACAGGTAACATGTTTCTCTTTATGATTGTTTTGGCTTGTTATTATGTAAGGTGTTTAGAGTTGGTTGAAATGAGATAGTATTTAAAACTATGTGAATAAATTCATAGAACATTCTCCTTTGTCACTGGATCTAGGGGATACCAGGTATGTCTCCTGTCAGTCCCTAGTTGTGAGTATCTTGGAGGGCGTTCTATTTCACTCATTATTTCCTTTTCGATATTAGCTGGAGTTTATAAATTCCACCCCCCCTTACAATCTCTCTATCTCTCTTTCCTCCTACCTGGGAATCTCAGAAGTAAGAGCTGGAGCTAGCAGATGTCATGCTAAAGGAAGACATGTTCTCTTTTTTGCCCTCATGTCCTCCTTCCAATTCCATTTTATCATTTGTATATGTTCTTGAAAATGAAAATGAAGATTGTTGTTCTTGAAAATGAAGATTGTTGGAAAAATGATAAAATTAGAGTTGGAAAAAGCAATTTCATCTATCTATCTATCTATCTATCTATCTATCTATCTATCTATCTATCTATCT
>BHEV01001940.1:433-11535 GCA_004319985.1 Emydocephalus ijimae | reverse complement strand
GAATTGTTCGGTTCGCGATGTTGAATAAACGAGTTTGAATGAAAGACACCGCCTCAGGGCTTCTTTTCCAGACACGACACTATCTATCTATCATTTCTATCTCTCTCTATATATATATTATCTATATATCTTACCTATCTACTTTGTCTGAAATATTATAGCAAGAGGTTGGACTGGACCTCCAAGGTCCCTTCCAACTCTGTTATTCTATTCTATTCTGTTCTATTCTATTCTGTTCTGTTCTGTTCTGTTCTGTTCTGTTCTACTTAACAAGTCATTGCATACAAGCAAATAAATTTTCTAAATAAATAAGTACATTAATTAATTAATTAAACAACTGCCTTGATTAGGAATGTTAATTCTGACCCCCATTGTGGTCATAAGTCGAGGAGCATCTGTACTCTAGTCTGGAGTCCTCAGTTTTATTAATTCATTAGTGTGGCAAACGTTTTGGGTTGAATTGTGTGAGTCACAATGCACAAACTACCTTTGGGCTGGATGCAAGCCCCGTTTTCTTTATAATCTAGGAGGGAATTCAAAATACTTGTTTACCTAGGCCTGAACTGTTTATACATAATTATTTCTTATAAAAAAGGCAGGGTGTTTTATTTTAATAATGTGTAGAGGTTTGTTTAAACAATATGACTCTTTTAATTACAGTTTAGAAGCCACCCTGAGTGGTTAAGAGAGCGGGCAGCATAGAATTACTTTAATATAACAACATGTAGATTTTTCTTTAAAAAATGCTTCCCTTCAACTTCTTCCCCTAATGTTAGGCAAGAGGCCATAACAAATTTTCTGGTATTCAGGGAATATTCAGGAACTGTGGCAATACACTGATGCCTAGAGAGAGCAGACATTCTCTAAATATGACATTCTTTCATGGCTTTCCAGGTGACCAAGCTTTTACCAGTGCCAGCTTTCCTAGTAAAGTGCAGACTTCGGAAAATCAAAATCTTAAATCACATACCCCAAAGGTGCTTTTTCAAGTGGCAACTGGACTTCCTTCGTTTTTTTCCTTGAAAATGTTTTGCTTCTCATCCAAGAAGCCTCTTCAGTTCAGTTCACTCAGAGCTGAAGATGCTTCTTGGATGAGAACCAAAACATCTTCAAGGGAAAACCAAGAAAGTCCAGTTGCCTCTTGAAAAAGCACTTTTAGGATAACAGAGACCTGGATGGTTGAGAATCTCCATAGACGCCTAAATTACATAAAATTCCTCAATAAATAAAAAGCTATTTCCAACTACTTATTTTTTGGTATTCATTCTTGCTGGGAGATCCTTATGAGATCCAGCAGCCAGAACATATAGATTATTTAGCCATGAGAGAGTCATGTTGCCCGTGAGGCACATAAGAGATCTGAACTAACCATGGTAGGTGCCAATACTGGAAATATCAATGGAGTTGATAATCCTAGCAATGACTGTGGGAACATCCCACAAATTTTACATCATATTGCAATGGAGTGAATGAATCCTCTCAGAAGGTTCCCTGACTCCCTGTATCAAATACATCTTTCAAGGGCAGTGCTCTCCAATGGTTAAATGATCTAGATATCCGGCCATAGGTTTAATCACTCTGGTAATTGCTTACACGTAATTAAACTTTATTCATAATTGTACTCATCACTCATACTGTATATTTCTAAAACAATTCACAGCTCTGGTGTTTTATATTTTTGATGCACATTTGATATGTTGTTTCTGTGAAGTTTATTCACTATGCTGCATTTTGCTGTGCCATACAGACAGTCCATGACCACAATCGGTTGCTAAATGAGGCATTTATTAAATGAACTTTTATGATCTTTCTTGCCAAAGTTGTGAAGGGAATCACTGCAGTTGTTAAGTTAGTGATACGGTTGTGAAGTGAATCTCACTTCCCCATTGACTTTGAAGTTGCAAAAGGTTATCATATTTGACCCCAGGAGCCTGCAACTGTCATAAATGCGAGTCAGTTGCCAAGCATCTGATTTTTGATCACATAACCATAGGGATGCTGCAGTGGTTGTTAAGTGTGAAAAATGGTCATAAGTCAATTTCTCCAGTGCCTTTTCAACTTTGAATAGTCACTAAATGAACTTTTTGTAAGTCAAAGGCTACCTGTCCAAAATAAATTAAAAAAAAACTGCAAGCAATTGTCCTCTACATATGGAGACAATTTAAGGGCAGGCAGCTTAATACATTTGTCCTCATTCTGAAATGCAAGCATATTGTCATTAGTTTCCTTCATGCCTGAAGCAGGCTGATGTTTCAGCTTCAATCTCTACTACTAACCACTTTGCAACTATGCTATATTGATTATTATTATAACGCTTATAACGCTTAAAGCACTTTCCAGCACTCAATGAAAGTAATTATGAACTTTTATGTTCTTTCCTTTCTCATTATTCCTTCTATTTGTTTTTATCACCTGCACTTCTCATTTCATTTTAGGATTACGATTATTTTATTTCTTAATCATTTCATCGTTGGACTAAATATTAGGTACAAAATTCTAGTACTTAGCATTCATGTAGAGCTTTCTTAGCCTATTTATTTTATTTGCTAGAATTATGTCCCATCTTTATTTTGTACAACTCAAGGTGACCTTCGTAATGTTCCTGCCTCACAATATTTTCCCCACAATATTTTCCCAATTTCCAGTCTGCCAGCTGAGTCAGTACACCAGAATGGCTCTCTCTTTGGAAACCTTACAACAGATCAACAGTACTTAACTCTTAACTAACACAGAGATGAAAATATAATACAAATAAAGTCATCAGAGCATTTAAAAAACCCCTTAAATGTATGTCTTTCAAGAGTGAAGGAACAACAATAAAAAAAGCAGGTGTGTTACAGCACCATGGACAGCAGCTCTGAGTTTAGATTTTGATGGATACAGATGGTTTTTTCTATTTATGGCCACAAATGAGCCCAAAAATTCCATTGCTAAGTGAAACATTTGTTAAGTGAGCTTTGCCCTATTTTATAACCTTTCTTGCCACCGTTGTTAAGTGGATCACTAGTTATTAAGTCTTTACACTTTACACAGCTGCATAAAGTGAATCTAGTTCCCTACTGACTTGAAAAATGGCAATAAAGGTTATCTTATCTATGTTACCTTATCTAGTTGGCAAGCATCTGAATTTTGCCAATGTGATCATTGGGATGTTGAAATGGTGATAGGCAGGGGCGGGATTCAAATTTTTTAACAGCCAGTTCTGTGGGCATGACTTGATGGGCATGGCTTGGTGGTCATGTGACTGGCTGGGCGTGGCCAACTCAACATCACTCACATCGAGGCACGCATCTCCTCACCTGGCCTCTCGTGACTGTGGGGATGCTGCAACAGTCGTAAGTGTGAAAAATGGTCATGTCACTTTTTTCAGTGCCATTGTAACTTTGAATGGTCACTCCACACAAGCAAAGTACCAGCAAAGGAGGGGAAAAAAACTCCAGAGAAGTTCCAGAGACAGGAAGTCTAGTTCTGCCAAGAATGTAATAAGGATTAACGGAGAGGCAGTTTCTGTAAGCAACACCAGAACGTTTCCTTCCTGCCTTCCTTACAGGATTAGGCCAGTAATTTCTTCTAACAACCGGTTCTCTGAACTGCTTAGAATGTTAACAACCGGTTCTAGCGAATAGGTGTGAACTGGTAGAATCCCACCCCTGGTCATAGGTGTAAAAATGGTCATAAGTCACTTTTTTCAGTACTATTGTAACTTTGGTCACTAAATGAATTGTACTAACTCAAGGATTACCTGTACCTGGTATTTTGGACATATAATATAAAAACAAAAAAAACAAGGGTCAGTTTTTGAACACACAGGAGATTATATAAAGAAATAGAATTTGGTAAGTTTATGACCAGGAAAATTCAATGCAACCAGTCTGGCAAATTGTTGGCAAATTATGCTTGAATGCTTAATGAGTTCATTAATTTGAACTGTCTGTGAGCAAGAAATTGAGAACTGACAGCAACTGAGCAATGAAGTAAAGGCTCAGTTTTCCAGTATTTCCATTGGACTTTTAATGTCTCTCTTCTTTAAGAAAGTCTACCTATCTTGACCTCTCATTACCATTTTCAATTGTAACACTACTTATATTATATAAAGCTTCCCACACATACACAGATAGACAGAGAAAGAGAAAAAGAGAATTTGAAAGTGTACAGTGAAAACTGCTGAGAGTCCCTTGGACTGTAGGGAGACCCAGTCAGTCAATCCTAAAAGTAATGAACCGTGATTGATTTTTGGGAGGACAGAAACTGAAGCTGAAGAAATTATATGAAATAGCCTGGATGGGATCAAAATGCACATGAATTATTCATATGTGTGACCATTTTTCTGCTTTGCTCATTCCTTTCTTTTATATTATGCTCTGCCTATTCCGTGGGCTTCCCCATCCACTGTTTTTCCATATAAATCCAGTAGGAACTTGCTCTATGATTTTTGGCCATTTGATCAGAGAAGGATAAATACATTTGAGTCCAGAGAACTGTTGACTCTCTACTCTTGATCAAAAGTTGGTGTCCTGCTCAATGAAGCTCAGAGTCAATAGGACTTGTGGAAAAGAATGGAGAATTTTTGGCTTTTCAGATGTTGTTGGACCATTACCACAAAAAAAACTCTGGTTGTTCCTAACAAGACACAGTATTTTGCTGCCAAAAAAAATAGCACTCAGAGTGCTATTATGATTGAAGTGGCATTGTGATTACAATATTGGACTACCAAGAAAACCCAGGCCTCAGTCTACGTTCAGCCATAGAAGGGTGACTGGATCTCTTTAGGTTAGGTGTGCTCTCTCATGCCAACTAACTATCAATTCAAAAACTCTGATGTTTTAGAGTTGCCAGCAAAAAGGGAGTGGGGGAAGTAGTTGCTATCCAGCCGAAGCTGTTGGCGCGCAAGAATATTACTGGAGAGCATGATTGATGACTCTTGGCTATGGATGTGTCCCATTGGAGAATATACATCCAGGGGGTGGGGGGAAGACCAGGGTCAAGGGTGAAATGAATGATGCATCTCAGAGCCGGCTTTACTCAAGTAGCGCCGACATGTTCACTCCTAATAAATCTTTTTCTTTCTTTTTTTTAACTCTGAGAGATGTGGCTAGAGACTCATGATTTAAACGGGGGTGGATGCTGGAGCCCTGACATTAACATTGTTGGCGTAAGGATACAGTGAAGAGGCAGCTATGGAGCTACCATACTGTCATGGAGAAAAATCAGAAATGGATCTACATGGTGGAAATCAATTAAATAAATGAATAAAGGAGTAGGCAGGGTTAGTAAAGGTATAGAAGCAATATCAATACCTCCTAGGCAAGTGATAGCATGTTTTGGTATGAAACGAGTATCTTACAAATTACTCTGGCACGGCTGTTGCCTCAACTACCTTTGGGCATTGAAATGGGTTTAACAAAATAACAGAATAACAGAGTTGGAAAGGATCTTGGAGGTCTTCTACTCCAACTCCCTGCTCAAGCAGGAAATCCTATACTCTTTCAAGTAAATGGTTTAAAGTGAATTCTCCAGGAGGCCCTATACTATTTTAGACAAGTGGCTGTCCAGTCTCTTCTTAAAAGCCTCCAGTGCAGGAGCAGCCACAATTTCTGGAGGCAAGCTGTTCCACTGGTTAATTGTTCTCACTGTCCGGAAATTTCTTCTTAGTTCAGATTGTTTCTTTCTTTGATTAAATTCCCTCCATTGCTTCTTGCCCAGCCTTTCAGGTACTTTGGAGAATAGTTTGACTCCTCTTCTTTGTGGCAGCTCTTCAAATACTGGAACCACTGATATCATGTCTCCCCTAATTCATCTTTTCACTACACTAGACATACCCAATTCCTGCAATCCTTCTTCAAATGCTTTAGCCTCCAGCCCCTTAACCATTTTTGTTGCTCCTCTCTGCACTCTTTCTATAGTCTCAGTATCTCAACATCTTTTTTATATGACCAAAACTACAATATAATCAAACTAATAATCTTCACATGTCAATCATATAATTATCCTTTATTGTGGGTAAAAGGGCTAAAACTGTGTAAGAATGCCTTGTTCCAATGTAGCTCATGAATCCATAGCAGAAATGAATATAGTTTCTTTGGTGTTATCCGTTTATTATGGTTTCAAAATTTGGGGGAAACAGATTGAGGGTATATAGGATTTTGTAAAAACAAATCTCACTGTTCTGTTGTTCTTAATAGGCATCTCATGGTGATTTTGACAATGGCATATATTTTTAGAAAAGCTAACTAGCATTCACAAGAATTTGCTACTGACAGAAAAGTAAAATAATACAGTGAGTGGTGATTGAAGTTTCCCACAAAGAAATATTTCACATCCTGGATTGGATTTTTCCCCCTTGAATTGATAGTTTAAATAGTTTAAACACAGAGTGAGTGGTAAGATTAATGCACTAAAATTGTTATGTAAGATATAAAGTTCTGGTATAAATTTGCATTCTTGCCACTAAAGAAAAAGAAGGGGAGGATCTCTCTTTTTTCTTTTTCTTTTTTATTGTCCTTCCTGGTTATAACAGAATGACAAATATTTCATGCTAGCTCAATACCTGTGCTTTGCTACAAAACTATGTGATCGGGCTTAGTTTTGGGGGAGGAAAATAAGGGGAAAAATTCTGCCTCTTGCCTACCAGCATCCATCGGTATTCATCTGGCTAGCATCCTGTCAGTGTGTGAGAGAGTGGAGGGCTGTTTGGAAACTGAAAGAGTATTTGCTGTGTGAGCAAGAAGGAGACAGCAAGGAGCCTGGGCATGGCTTAGCTCAACAGTTCTGTACTAAAGCTGCTTGGTGCTATGAAACTAAAACTGAAAGTGAAACTCCTCTCCTCTGCTTGTGTTTTGCATTTGGAAGAGATTTCAGTTCAGGTGGGGAGAGGGAATAGAAGAACTCCTTAGCATCAGAGTGTGCTAATAATAATATAGGAAATACTAATGCTCTGATAGCCATTTTGAAAAATCCCTTCTTAGTGAGCACCTAGAAGCCAAGAGGAACATACGTGCCAAATTTCAAGTTTGTAGGCTTTATAGTTCTGGAGATTTTGTGATGATGCATGAGTGGTATTTTGCTTTTATATATATAGATAATATAGTATTGAATTAATGTTTTGAACATATTCCTTCCCCAAAATTTCATTAGGGCTAAGTTCCTATCTGAATCATTTCTCTTGTAGAAAGTGCCAACTAACCCCAGAACTGAATGGGAATTGGCATGAAAGCTGTGGTTTTTACAAAGAGATTTTTTTTAAAAAAAGCATTTATGGAGACTGTGCTTCAAAGTTAGACCCTGAGGGGACTGGGCTACCAGTTTACAGTAAATACTTGTGCTAGAATATTGCATGTATTCAAATAGGGGTACAGACAATGAGCAAGGAAATGCAATTATAAAATCATGAAGTTTGCTTAATTGTGACCTGTAGAATAAGCTAAAATTATCACGGGTTCATTCATCATCAATGTAAAATTATATAACATCCCAGATAATTACTCTTCTCCTAAGTTGTCTAAATATTTAAGGCTTGTTTCTTTCAGTAAAGTGACATAGTGGCTCAGTAGTTAAGATGCCAGGCTTGTCAGCTGAAAAGCCAGCAGTCCAGGTTCAAAACCCAAGCTTCGTACGACAGGGTGAGCTCCTGTCCTTGCTTCAGCTCTTGCTAACCTAGCAGTTCGAAAGCATAGATAGGTGCAAGCATTTGGCCTTGAACAGCTAATTGGCAATTTAGTCATTGGCAACATTTCACGGGAGATAATGGTGGGTGCTTATCACCTTATCCCGAAAAGACTATGGCAGACTTTGTTGGACTATTCATAAACTGTTTGGGACTCATTACAGGCTGTGAATGCATATTATTCACAGCCATTGAAATTTTTTAAAAAGGGGGTTTTGGGAACAGCCTGTGATCATTACTCTCTAGAAAGCCTTGATCAGAACATAGCTTGGCCTTTCTGTTGGAATGAGTGGAGCAGGCCCATCCCTTTGAGACAACACAATTCCTCAGATAACTTGGTCCCAAGCCATGAAGGGCTTTCAAGTTGACAAGCAACAACTTGAAATGGACCCAGAAGTAAATTGGCAACCAATGCAGTTCACACAACTGCAGCGTTACATATGCCAACCAGGGGCAACCAGAACCGTCCACTGTGCCACATTCTTTATTTTTCTTATATGTATCCATGTATTCATAACTATGTTTCCACTTATACCTATTATCCTGAAAGCAATTGACAAACCAAATAAAATAAATAAATAAATAAATAAAATACAATCTGTATCGATTACAGTTTCCAAATATCTTCAAGGGTAGCCTCATGTAAAAGGTAAAGGCTTCCCCATCCAGTTGTGGCATGGTACAACTATACCATGGTACAACTGTACTAGGGCATGGTACACAATTCCACTTCTTGTCTGAGGAATCCAACATTATCCAAAGATACTTTCCATGGTCATGTGGCCAACATGGCTGTATGTTAAAGTTGCACAGAATGCTGTTACTTTCTCACCAAAGTGGTACCTATTAATCTACTTGCAGTTGCATGCTTTCAAACTGCTAGCTGGGCAGGAGCTGGAGCAAGGAACGGGAGCTCACCCTGTTGCGCAGTGCTTGGGTCTTGAACCCAAGCTGTCAGCTTTTCAGCTGGCAAGCTCACCGTCTTTTGTACCCCATGTAGAGCACCTAAATACCTTGCGACATAACCTTCCAAACCCATTTCAGAAAATAAGCAACATCATCTTTATTTCTTGACGCGTTACACTCAGAATACTCTTCATGTAAGTCAGCTCCACGATGTCCTGATCTTCAAATCCCATTTCTTCAATGTAGTTTGTTGATACATCTTAACAGCAAGCAAAGATAGCTGTCAATTTACCTCCTCATGATGAGAAAGTGATGAACGTAGTTGGCAAACAGACCTGGATTGCTGTCGCCTTGAAAAGTTTTGGTTGTTTTGCTCTCTGATGATTGCAGCCGATACCAGACATAATGATGAAAACATTTCCATTTACATATTACCTTTCCCCTCCTTTATACTAATAAGAAAGTCCAGAAAAAGGGCCAGAATTTTCTTGCTAGTATCTTCTTTCTACCAGAAAGATTTCCAGAAAGCCTTCTCGGAAGATTTTGAAGGAAATTGTTTATGCCAAAACATTATAAACTTGTAGATTTTCCTGCTACAAGATACAATGACGGCAATAAACGTAGATTTTTGCTTTATGAGGCTTGGCTAAGGGTATATCTAGTCTAACTATTTGCCATATGTTAGATGACCAGAAATAAAAATAACTCTTTTAGAGCTAGTTTATTAAATGCTATTTATTAGAATAGTTATATTTTCCTGAAAAGGGGGGGGTTAAATTTGCTTACAAAATAAAAACATTAGATAGCAAATATGTGCAGCTAAGCACATCCCAACACACCCCTAAGGCAGCATATTAAAATAGGTAAATGGATGAATGTGTCTAAAACTATTCTGACAATTCTCGCTAGATCAGGAACTTGTGAGTGAGATAAATTATTAGATCCTATTGAGAGACTACTTACTTTTTTAAAAGGTTTTAGAGAAGAGACAGAAGGTAAAATGCAGTATTCTTTATATCTTCCATCCAAGTAGAGGTATCCTCAGTTTACAACTGCAACTGAACTCAAAATTTCTGTTGCTAAGCAAGATGGTTGTTAAGTGAGTTTTGCCCAATTTTATATCCTTTCTTGCCATCGTTATTAAGTAAATCACTGCCGCTGTTCAAGTAAGTAACATTGGCATAAAGTAATCTGGTTTTCCCATTAACGTTTGTTAGGGATACACCCTAGCAGAATCTGCACGGCAGTCAGGCAGGCAGGCAAAATATGTGAGATAAACGTTTTTGTAGCTTACACTCAGTAAAACAGATACACTGTGCTAGTTAAATAGTTTATTCCAGTAAGATTTTTAGCATAGTCAAACAGTCCATATATCATTCACTATTTCAGTCCAACCGGGGATTATTCAGTTGCAAAGTCCAGTGTCGAAAAAGAGGTCAGTAAACTTACAAATATCAGTCCAGTAATAAATCTTCTCACAGTTGAGATATAAAGAATTTCAAACCCCCTTTCTCTCTTCAGCAAAAGCAGCAGGGAACCATCAATCCATCATTGTCAGCAAGCAATTCAGTAAGCCAGCAATACAGTAAGCTCTCTTGCTCCCTCTTATGGCGATTTTACAACCGCACCCAAAATTACATGCTTTGCAGTTAAAGTGACACACATTTTAACTTACAATCATAGTTTATATATATTATTTTACCCAAACTAAGTTAGGTAACCTTGTTATTCCTAACACACTCCCCTTTTGGGGAATATAATAATATATATATATATATATCTATTTACATCCTTAAACCATAGTCATCACAACTTTCTTTGTGTTTGACTGAACCTTGGGCTTTTGTAAACTGTTCAGCAATATTTTCTTCAGTCATACAATATTCCAATCTTATTAAACCCTTTTTTTTACAGATTGCCTTATATTCAGATATCTAAGATCTGTATGCTTAGATCTCGTTTTTACAGCAATATTTGTAGCCAACCGTATGGCTGCTTTATTGTCCTCATATACAACAATGGAATCATTAACAGTTATTCCCATATCCAATAACAACTGTTTATACAGAATTAAATCAGTACAGAATAAAGATAGACATGAAAATTCTGCTTCCATTGTGGACATACCTATGTGTTGCTGTCTAATTGACCTCCAACCAATCAGTGCTTTTCCTAACAGTATAGTCATACCTGAAGTTGATCTCCTAGTGTTTATGTCTGTTGCAAAACTTGCATCAGCATATGCACTTAAAATCAGATCATCTTTTGGCTCCAAATACAATGCATAGTGCATTGTCCTTTTAAGATATCTTAAGATACGTTTTGTCACTTGCCAGTGTTGTTCAGTGGGTTCAGTGTTGAATCTTGTCAATTGATTAATGCTATAGGCAATATCTGGCCTTGACCAATTACTAATATACGATAAACTACCAATTAACGATTGATAAATAGTCTTATCAAATTTTGGACTTTGAGCATCAGTGTGGCCAAATTCCTGATTCATTGGAGTTTTTGCCGGCTTACAAAGTTCCAT
>BHEV01001939.1:9538-25264 GCA_004319985.1 Emydocephalus ijimae | reverse complement strand
TGTTAAGCCTGTGTTCCCCAACCAGGGTTAAGGAGACAAGCTAAACAGAATGTGCAACGTTAGTCAGATAGGCACACAGATGANTCCAATGCAGCAATCAGGGATCATCAAAGCCAGAGAGAGAGCAAGCTGCCGTCTTGCTTCTTTTCAAGTGCTTTTACAACCACTCCCTTAATTACATTCCTACAGTTAAAGTTGCAGACACTTTAACATATAAACCATGATTACATATTTATTATTTTACCTAAACCAGTTAGGGTAAACAATGTTATCCCTAACAATAACAATACAAGAGCACACAATAGATACAAACTCAAGGTTAACCGCACCAAACTTGACTGCAGAAAATATGACCTAACAACAGAGTGGTCAATGTTTGGAATACTCTACCTGATTCTGTGGCTTCTTCCTCAAACCCCCAAAACTTTAACCTTAGACTATCTACTATTGACCTCACCCCCTTCCTAAGAAGCCTGTAGAGGGCGTGCATAAGCGCACCAATCGTGCCTATCATCCCTGTCCTATTGTTTTTTATTTTTCTTATAAGTATCTATCTCATGTATTCAAAACTATATTTATTCTTGTACCTGTATCTTGTAAACGATTGACAAATCAAATAAATACTAAAAATACTAAATACAATCAAAGCATCTCTAAGACCACCCCCACCAACACAGGCAAGCCGCTAAAATATAAACTGAGAGCAAACAAGCACTTATGAGATCTTATCACTTACCTTCTTGGCACTCATATTCTTATGTTCATCTCTTAACAAGCTGCATAAGCCAGGTCTTGGTCCTTGTTCAAAGAAAGACTACCGTTTTCTCATTTTGTCTGTTCTTCAAGCCGTAGTAGCCTTGCTGATAGTGATATGCTATGCATTTTTAAAAAACAGTTACAGGAAGCCTTTCAATCAGCTTACCGGCTGAAGGACATTAGATTTCTATATGATGTTGCTTCAGTAGTCAGAATTTGACTCAATCTTCTGTGGCAGCAAATTCTATTGCACAAATCACATTCTCAGCTTTGTAAGGCTTCAGATATTAGGGATTTAGGAAATGAGTTTGAAATACTTAAATATTGCAAATTTGCCTTCTTGAGCAGTCATGGTTTTGCTTAAAGAATTGTTCAGCAAAAATGTATTGCATTTCTTAGCAGAACTATAGCAATCTATAGTTAAATGTTTCATTTTCTAATTGCAAAAATACAGTCTCTCCCTTGACCCATGTATCTAACAAAAGAGGGCCACTGCAAGTTTGAAGCATGGGCGATAAAGAATGGAGACGAGCCAGTTAAACGGTGAACTTCAACTCTTTATTTACATGGTGACAGCTCGAAACAAGGGCAGCTAAGGCCCTCTTTATATAGGCAACCCAATAACTATTTAACCAATAAGAACTCAGGAGCGCTAGCTCCATTGAACCAATACGAAAGCTCCGTTAATGGCCAATCAGATTCCCCTGAACGGGCCAATCCGATCCTGCCATTTAATAGCCAATCAGAAGTGCAGGGCCAGAACCCTGCACTTAACTCCAAGCTCAAGATAACTTTATTAAACCCTATGCATTCACAACAGCCACCAAGGCCACTCGGGTGGAAATATAACTCATTTATCATCATTTGCTACATGCTATATGAACAGCCTTGGGAAAATTCTTTATTGCAGGGGAGCATACACCATTTTAAATGAATAATAAAATTATTTATTTGTTTGTTTGTTTGTTTGTTTATTTATTTATTTATTTATTTATTTACAGAATGTATGCATTTTTCATTGTAGAAAATATCAGAAAAGTTTACAATTATATATAATAAATATCAGCAAATGCAAAATTTTATTAACACATAAATAAAGCTAGCAGTGCAATGTAATTTTTAGTTATGGTTATGAGAATTCTTTCACAATTGAAAATTGTTCCTGTCGATATATTAATGTTACCCTCTTTTATATCTTACCAAATGCTCCCATGTGTACTGAGGATGTAGTTACAGAGGAGTAATTTTACTTAAGATTCTGTGGTTCTTAAGTGGTCGATTTCATTAAGCTAGATATTATATAAAAAGCTAAAAAAATCCTCTCCATATTTGTCATTTAAATAAGGGTAATGTTTTCAACAGTGCTGAATTTGTAAAGTGTTTCTAAGTTACTTTTTCATCCAGTTCTTAGAAGATTTCAAAGTAGGATGCCAATATAAAAAGGCTGTTTCATATTCTAATCAAGAGAGAAAGAATCTAGAAAAGCTTATTGTAAACTGAAGTCTTTAGAGTCTTTTGGAGTTAAGTGATCTTCAAAAATCAAATAAACAAATAAATAAAAATAAGTTAATTACCCAGCATTTTAAATTCTAACTGTTCGAGCACACAAGCAGGAAAGATTGATTGAGAAAAATCATTTAGGAGAATTTACTTTGGTTATTCTGGAAAGTGACTACTACTTTTTCTTATAGAAATTGAAGGCTGTGGTCCTATAGGTGTTCCTACTTCACTTAGAACACAATCCAATCTAACGTCTTCCATTGAATAATGACAGTTTAATTTACCCAAAAGATTTGTCTCATTAACTAAGGAAGTCTGTTTTCACATATTAACTCACTCCATCTCACTCCACTTGGTTAAACACCAAATTCCTCTAGAAAATATACTTTTTAAAGGATACTGAAGGTTTTCATTTCTCTATGTAATATTTGGATTTTGCTTATGAGTGAATGAGCCTTAAAAATATAACTTCCCTTCCTATTTTCTTTAGTCCAATAGTTGATATCAATTAGCCTGTATATAGTGAAAGAATAGGCATATACCAATTTTCTTCTCAATTTTCTTCTCATTCATTCATTCATTCATTCACTTATCACATTTCTACATTGCCTGTCTCACCTAACTGACTTCTGAGTCTAAGTGCATCTAAGTGACCCTGGGAAGATAGGAACAACTATTGAAAGGAAAAAATGAACCACTAAGAAAGGACAGGTAAGCAGTTACATAGTCCAGAGATCAGAACAAATGTGATAGACCCTTGTTACATGCAGAAAGGGGAAAGTAAAAGGAATGTCCTTCCCAGAAATGTTATTTCAATTATGACATCAGCCATGATTGTTGAGATATGGCTGTTATCATCCAGGAATCTCTATGACTTTTAGAGGTGCTACTCCAGCCACAACTGAATGAGAGATCTTGTTAGTGAACCTAGGGTATAAGGATCAGATGGGATTACTGCTCCCTGCTGTGTAGCTGCTTCCCTTCCCAAGTATCTTGACTGGCAGTGGAGTTCCCTAGATGGATGGTTTTGAATGATTTCTGTTCCATTCCTATTTAACATCGACATGAAACTGCTGAGTGAGTTCATCACAGGATGATACTCAGCTATACGTTTCCACCTCTAGTTATACAAATAATACTGTCAATGTTTTTCCCAGCTATTGGGGCAGAATATATATGTGCCCAATATACATACGTGTTTGTGAATTTGCTCAGTCATTTTATATTGGATTATTTCAACTTTGATAATAAAATGTTAGCCAGTGGAATCCAATATATGGAATGCCTTTGCTGAAAGAACATACTGCCAAATGCACTATGCCGTTAAAGGGAATGATCCATTGGTGGATAACCACCAGAACTTCATAAAATACATTTAGAACTGCATTTGATAATGCAGGCAGAAAAGTAGGTGAAAGCTGGAAGATCTGCAACACCTTGGACACCACAAAGTACTGTATACAGGTACATATTGGATTTCCAGGGATATGCCTGAGATGTGAGGTAGAATGATTTTCTTAATTGGTCAGTTTTAGGAAAAATGGTGAGAAAAGACACACCAGAGAATTGAGAAACAATTGAAATAATAAGGGAAGGAGATTTTATAGCCTCTCTTAACCTACTTCTACCTTATAGCTTTCTCAGACTCCAGCTATTCTCCAGAAATATACAAATACTAACATAGAAACAGAAGAGAGACCTAGGTTTATGTTTCTATTGTAGACTTTTAGAATATGTAGCTAATATTTCCACTGTTAACATGCAAACCTCAGAATCAGTTACAATGTTCTGCACTTGAGGGACCCGAGGCCATTTGGCAAGCAAGTGCCAAAATTACCCTAGAATGTCATCTGCAGGAAACATTGTGAATTTCCTTCCCAAGAGTTCAGCAGAAGACTTCAGACAATTAAAAGCTCAGACAGCCAGCAGCAGGCAAGTGCATTTTATTATCCCTGTAATACTTGCATCCCCTTAGGAATAGATATACATTTCTCTTCGACTCTGATGCAGCAACCAATTTCATAGATGAGACTACATTATGTCAATTTAAATTGCTCACAGAGTATTAGGGAAACCTATGCTTGTAGAAATTATTGATGGGCAATTGCTTCATACTGGTTCTATTTTGCATCATATGACTGACAGTAAATTATCACACATAATTCCTGACACTATATCACAGCTATTTTATTGTATATTCTTATAATATTGGGCGGCAAATGGAAGGACAGTAAATCCATAATTCAGATATCTAGTAGGAACAAAGGATTACTTTTTGTCCATCAAAAAGAACCAACAGCATCACTTGCAGGCATCTCATTCTTCCCCTACCCCTTTCCTTCTCCTGCAAAGCTGTTGAATTTCCTTCTTTGCCAGAAAAATGTACAGATTTTGTGGAAGTTCTGGAGAAAGAAGAAACAGCTACACTATGTCTACACTGAAGGGATTACTGTATCATCAACTTACAGTGGAGATCCCAGATCCCCCAGCTAAGAGAGAACCCAAATTTATTCAATTGTTAGCCACTTTGAAGTGTTCCTGATGACAATATGAAGAGAGTTTTTCTATACCCTTGCAGGAGGAAAAAACCACCACTACTTCAAGTATTTATTGTACAATGAAGGTAATATTAAACTGATGAGTTAGTTTTAAGGTCTCCATTGTACTGTTGTTATTTTTTTTTCCATAAAGGAAAAAATAGATAGCAAAGCAAATTTAAAACAATTTAAATACTGAAAAAAGGAAAAAAGTGGTTTCTAACTTCCTCCCTTTCAAACACTTGTTGAGTTACAGATTTATGCATCCTTAGAAGCCACAACTGTAAGTCATTATACACTGCTCAAAAAAATAAAGGGAACACAAAAATAAGACATCCTAGATTTGAATGAATGAAATATTCTCATTAAATACTTTGTTCATTACATAGTTGAATGTGCTGACAACAAAATCACACAAAAATTATCAATGGAAATCAAATTTAGCAACCCATGGAGGTCTGGATTTGGAGTTACACTCAAAATTAAAGTGGAAAAAAACACTACAGGCTGATCCAACTTTGATGTAATGTCGTTAAAACAAGTCAAAATGAGCCTCAGTAGTGTGTGTGGCCTCCACTTGCCTGTGTGACCTCCCTACAATGCCTGGGCATGCTCCTGATGAGGTAGCAGATGGTCTCCTGAGGGATCTCCTCCCACACCTGGACTAAAGCATTCCCCAACTCCTGGACAGTTGGTGGTGCAATGTGTTATTGGTGGATGGAGCAAGACATGATTTCCCAGATGTGCTCAATTGGATTCAGGTCTGGGGAACGGGCAGGCCAGTTCATAGCATCAATGCCTTTGTCTTGCAGGAACTGTTGACACACTCCAGCCACATGAGGTCTAGCATTGTACTCATGCAGTACAATGAGACTTTGCCGTTAAATATCACATGTGATGCTTCACCTTTTGGAGTGGGCACAATTTTGAGCCATGTAGTGCCTAATTGTAATGAAGCCCCTGTTGCATATTTTTCCAAGACACTTTCAAAAACTGAGCGTAATTATAGCCAGATAGATAAAGAAGCCCTCGCAATTGTATCTGCCGTTAAAAGATTTCACGAGTATGTGTATGGCCGGGTTTTTACTATCGTGACTGACCACAAACCGTTATTGGGGATAATAGCTGGAGATCAGTCGACTCCTTGCATATTATCCCCCAGGATGGCTCGCTGGTCAGAATTCTTGGCTGCTTATAATTATCGGCTGCAATACCGCCCGGAGAAAGCCATTCCCCACGCCGATGCATTGAGCCGGGCACCGCTCCCAGAGACTCTCGACGATCCCACTCCAACGGTAACCACGTTACAAATTGAAACGCTACACGCGCCGCCATTAATCACCCGAGATATCGCGAGAGAAACCAAACGTGACCCCACCTTAGCATGAGTCCTGAGCTGGGTAGAACGCGGATGGCATTGGACCAGCTTTCAGATGACTTCACACCATTCAAGACGCGGCAAACAGAGTTGTTTTCACAAAAGGGCTGTGTCATCTGGGGCGAAAGAGTCGTTGTCCCAGAACGACTCCAAAAAGCAGTACTGCGAACCTTGCACGATAGCGATCCCGGTATCGTAAGAATGAAAGCCCTTGCGTGAAGCTACGCTTGGTGGCCTGGCATCGACAAGCACATCGAGAACTGGGTTAAAACTTGTCATAGATGCCAGGAAGTGAGCAACGCCCCACCAAAAGCCATTCTGACCGAGTGGGAAACGCCACGGGGACCCTGGTCCTGTATTCACTTGGACTTTGCGGGGCCGACCAAAGGCCACACCTTTCTTCTAACTGTCGACGCCTACTCGAATTGGCTCAAGATTCACCGCATGACGAACACGACCACCGAAGCAGTCATCAAAAGACTGGAAAGACTGTTTGCAACCCACGGACTACCAGACGTTCTGGTATCTGACAACGGACCCCAATTTACCGCACTGTCCTTCGAGCAGTACCTGGCTGACCGCGGCATCCGACATGCGCTCACCTCGCCTGCGCATCCTGCCACCAATGGAAGAGCTGAGCGCATGGTTCAATTTGTCAAAAAGACTTTGCAGAAATTAGACTGCAATAACATCGATGACAAAATCAACCAAATCCTCTTTCTACAACACATCACACCTCACAGCGTCACCAACAAAACTCCCGCCGAAATGCTAATGGGACGCAGGCTCCGCTCCCACCTCGACCGGTTACACCCAGCTTATGAGCAGGAAAAACCACTCGGATCCAGCAGCCAATGCCGTACCTTCCAGGTAGGCGATTGGGTATACGCTAAAAACCTATCGGGTGATCCGCTGTGGGTAGAAGCAACAGCAATACGTGTAACTGGCCCGAGATCCTACGTTGTAAAATGCCTTGACGATAAAATTTGGAAATGCCATATCAATTAATTACGATCACGGCTCCACTCAGGCATTTCTGAACTCCCTTATGTCCAAACTGAGGGGGGGGGAGATACAGAAAAAGGCAAAATTCAAATAGAAGAAAACCCGTTTGAAAGGAACGCTAGCGGAATAGAGACACAGGAACGGGAACCAGAGACAGTAGTAGGTCTACCTCAGCGAGTTACTGAAAATATTGGAGAAGACAAAAATGTGAACGCTGAACCTGAAGAAACCCCTTTGCTAAACAACGATCTACCTCAGCAGAAGTGCGGCCAAACGCAAGACACACAGCGAAAATCAAACAGACTAATAAAGCAACCGGCCTATCTAAAGGACTATGTAACTGCGCCCTGTAAAAAGAGCCGGGGGAAGGGGTGTTGTGAATGCATAGGATTTTAATAAAGTTATCTGGAGCTTGGAGTTAAGTGCAGGGTTCTGGCCCTGCACTTCTGATTGGCTGTTAAATGGCAGGATCAGATTGGCCTGTTCAGGGGAATCTGATTGGCCATTAACAGAGCTTTCGTATTGGTTCAATGGAGCTAGCACTCCTGAGTTCTTATTGGTTACATAGTTATTGGGTTGCCTATATAAAGAGGGTCTTAGCTGCCCTTGTTTGGAGCTGTCACTATGTAAATAAAAGAGTTGAAGTTCACCATTTAACAGACTCGTCTCCATTCGTTATCGCCCATGCTTCAAACTTGACAGCAGTGATCCTGACTCTGGCAGCCTCATGTAAGCAGCTGCTGTGGTGCTTTGCGCCCCCGCCCCTGGACCTCACAAAACACCTCTGCGGGTGGCAGAGGCAGTGATCCTGGCTCTGGTGGCCTCGTTTAAGCAGCGGTGATGGTCCTGCTTATGGAGGCAGCTGGGTCTGCTGCCCTACCAGTCAGAACACCACAGCTTGCTGTCCTGCAGCTGCCATTTGGTAAGGACAGCTGGGAGAGTGCCGCATGGTGGCTTAGCTGGGAAGCTCAACCCAGGGATGGAGCTGCACCGATGGGGAAGCCAGCCAGCTGAGCCTGGGGATATGGGGGCAGATAGGTGGTCTGGGTGAGGTCCAGGGATCCTCAGAGATGTCTGGGTGAGGTTTGGAGAGGCCCAGGGACAGTGTGGAAAGGACTAGTGCAACTTGCAGGCTTACCTGTGACCAGGCAGATCAGTGGAAAGGCTTGTGTCAGCTCCAGGCTGCTTCTCTCACGTGCTCTTGCTAGGAGAGTCTCTCCCGGCAGAACAAAAAGTTTGCAAGCCCCCCTCCATTCGGGAAACAGCTACCAGGCAGCACAGAGAAACAGGATTCAACTGGGCTGCTTCTCTGCTGTCCAGCAGTTTCTCGAAGGGAGGAGGGGGCTTACAAGCTTTTAGCTGCAGCGAAAGGCAGGCAGCAATGGCTGGCCTGGCGGACGGGTAAAAGCATGCTGCAGGCAGGTCGCACATGTGCATGATGTTGCACATATGCAATAGGGACTGACTGGGCAGGGAGTGAGAAGCAGGCAGAAAGGGGCAGGGCTTTCAAATGCAAAAGACTGCAATTTGGGGTCAGTGTAGCCCCTGAACTATTTCAAAGCTTAATGGAATGCCTACTACAGGGCATTGTGGGGGTGGTACCTTATTTTGATGATGTCCTTGTGGCAGCAGAAGACAAAGAACAACTTAAACAAAGACTAAGGCTAGTCTTGAGCAGATTTCACATAGCAGTACCAAGTGTTGAATTTCTGGGATATCTAATTGATGAGACAGGTATACACCCCACTGATAGTCAAATAAAAGCAATTGAGGAAGCTCTCACTCCAACAAACAAAACAGAATTACAAGCTTTCCTGGGACTTTAAAACTTTTACAGTATTTTTCTACCACAGAAAGTGACAGTTGCTAAACCACTTCACAGACTTCTTGATAAAAATGCAGAATGGACTTGGGAGCACAGAGAAGCAACTGCATTTGAATCCATAAAAGGACTCCTAACTTCTAACATTATTCTAGTACAATATAATGAAACATTACCTCTTTTCACTAACATGTGATGCATCTCCTTTTGGGGTAGGGGCCATTCTCAGCCATAAATTCCCAAAATGGCAGAGAAGCACTCATTGCTTTCTACTCAAAAACTTTATCCAAAGCTGAAAGGAATTACAGCCAATTAGATAAGGAAGCACTGGCTGTAGTAGCAGGCATTAAGCATTTTCACGAATATCTTTATGGGAAACAATTTGAACTAGTCACAGACCACAAACCACTCCTAGTCATCATAGCAGGAAACAAACCAACACCAAACATATTGTCCTCTAGAATAACAAGAGGGACTGTTTTCTTAGCTGCATATAGCTATCGCTTTATACATCGACTGGGCAAGACCATAACTCATGCAGATGCACTCAGCTGTTGCTCCCTTCCAGAACCTATTGAAGACCCAGCTCCAGTCACATCCATACTCCTCATTGAAGACAATGCCACCGGCCCTATCACAGCATCAGAGATAGCCAAACACTCAGCCAAAGACAAAACTCTGATGCACATTTTAAACTGGGTGTTGAGGGGATGGCCAGAAGAATCTCTGGAAGGTGACTTTAAACCATTTAAAATTTGGTAAAATGAACTGTCTATAATTAAAGGGTGTTTGTTATGGGGGACAGAGTTGCGATACCCAAGACGCTGAAAAACCCTGAGGCTGGCTCTGGAGTGACAACAGACCCAACTAGCCAGGTTGCCACCGCTGGGGGGATTGAACTCTGAAGGTCTAGTCACACACACAGGAGTCCTCCTACTTACGTGATTATTTCTGTGAGTGAGAGCTGATTGGATGAATGCTTCTTCCAGGAGGGGAGGGGTGTTAGATATTCAATGGGGGAAAGTCAGTGTCGGATGAATGCTTCTTCCAGAAGGGGAGGGGTGTTAGATATTCATTGGGCAAAAGCCAATAATGTCAGACTTTTCCCATTGGTTCATTTTCCAGGTGGGAAAATGAACAGCTCTCAGTGGCTGAAATTGTGGACAGCAGCCTGTAAAAAGAACAGCAGGCACAGCAGGCAGCAGTCTTTTGTTCAGAGCTAAATAAATAAATCCTTTCCTTCTTCCATTGTCCTTCCTCTTCAGTCTAGCCCATTTTTAACAGGTAGAATTCCACGCCTGCTTATTTTTCATATATTTCTTTTAGAAAAAACATTTTTAGCTGTTTCTCATGTGTATAAATATATAACTGGTTCTCGTTATACAGGTGCAAAGAAAATTAAGGATCTTTTTCAGGATCTATGTTCACATCAGTTATGGAGTAAATTTAAACTATTTTAATTCCATACAAGATTTTAGAAAAATGCTTTTAATTCTTACATTTTTTTTCAATCTGTTAACAAAAGTGACTTCTTTCTAAAAGAGGCAACAATCCAAAATGCAGATAAAGAGAAATGAAACAGATTGATTTACATGAAGAAACAGAAGGTGTAGATTTATTCTAACTATGAGCTAATTTAAAGAAGATTAAAGAATGAGACACTGGTAGATCTATAATTTTGTGAATCAATAGCAGGATTTTCTATCATGTCTTGCAATGTTATTGCCTTCCTTCAGATATGGGAACACTGAAACCACAAAAGAGATAGAAAGGGATAATGACAATTGTCAAACCAAACATTAGGAAGCCAGCTCAATGCAGCCCAGCCCAGTCCAGCACAAGGAGCACAGCAGCATGTGGGTCTCCAAAAAAAAAAAAAACAACCCACCCTAATATCAATCATGCTGGTAACATATTCTCTACAGGTATTAATAAAAAGGTAAAGGTACCAATAACGATAAAATCAATTTGTAAAAGGATCCAAGGAAGACAAACAAAGTCCTTTAAATTAGGGAGCTAGTTATATAATCTTCATTGAAAAATGTACATGAATTAAAGAAACATGAAAAAATACAAAAGAGAGAGCAAATAAAAAAGATGACAGAAAGTGCAGGAAATAAAAAATAAAAAAAAGATATTATGAAAAAAGTGACATCAGAATTGTTTATAGTAGTTAAAAACTTCAGTTGTTATTTTGGTCATATTTTGAGGGATCTGTTTTTATTTTTATCTAACTTTGTTAACTTCTCCAATTATTTGTATTGCAGATTCTTTGCAAATCTTTCAATCAGATCTTTCTTAACAAATTTAATAACTGAACTCATCGCTAACTTTGTAATATTCTTTCCCGATTCCTCAAACATGTTTTGTAATATCTCTAGTATAATCCTCTTTTCTGTTATTTGCTGTTAGTAATCCCCTCTTTCCCCCTTTTGCTCTTTCTGAAAATGGCCATTTTAAAAACGAAGTCCAAAAAGGGAAAGCAACAGCCAAAGGGGAGCCCTTCCTTCCTTCCTTCCTTCCTTCCTTCCTTCCTTCCTTCCTTCCTTCCTTCCTTCCTTCCTTCCTTCCTTCCTTCCTTCCTTCCCATGTTGTTTTATTTATTTACATTAACTCATAAATGCTTTAAGATATATCTAACATCATAATCCAAATAATTCGCACATTTTTTTGCTGTAGAATATTTTTTAATCCTCCTACTTATTTCTTTTTATTTTCCTTTAGTAATGACCCAAAGTCATTAGAAGATTTTAGTTACTCTGCTCTTCTGAAGAGCTCTGTAAATTTTGAATAGTTACAATCCAAATACGTTTTTGAAAGTGGAATTGGACAGATGCAATGTCCGTTACCGCATCATTTAGACTGCAGTCTTGATTTTTCTTTTTCAGCTCCCAGCATTCTGCTAATAATGTACCTGTAGGTTTCCTCTTGAAGAGCTGCCTTAAGGAAGCACACAACAAAATCTCTTTGATGTTCCTTCTCTGGGGAAGCTTCACTGCTTTGGGTCCACTCAGTCCCAGTTCTCTGCTTCAGCATCATCCTCACTCTTCACCAGTCCACCATTTCTTTCTATCTGGAAGTTGCCTTTATGTTCATTTCTAACAATTACTGCTGGATTCTGCTTTAGCAGTCCTGGCTGTGTTCTATTAAAATTATTCATGCCATGATTTTAATCCCTGATGGATTCTTAATTTAAATTAAACTCAGCAATCAAGTGCCTGATTCCAGTGGAAAAATTACTCATAATTCAGATTGAGTTCCTAGGAATTATTTTTCTGGATGCTTCTAAAAAAGGGAGCTTCAGTCCTGCAAATTGACTGCAATCCTCCTTCTAGAATTATCTTCACAGGGCAGGGATAAGGTATACTGCAATCTTAGAGTGATTCTAATCTCATTGAAGTAGCCTGAACTCAGATTGACTGCCAAAAATTTATTTTTAAAAGTCACCTGGAACAAATTATATTTCCTCTATTAAGATTCTACTTGGAATGTAGGCCAGTATAATCTTCGCTCTTAAATCAAAGAGAAAATATGATTAAAATCTGAGTTCCTCCTTATAAATCTAATCAATGTTCACTTTAAATACCTTCCCGGTTTGGCCATTTTGATTCCTGATGCCAAACATATATAAATATGACAAAGATGAGAATGTGTATAGAGAGATAAAGTGTCAAAAAACTGTTCCAATAAAATTCTGATTGTAATCTACTTTGTTGATTACTATTATATTCAGGTTAATAGAGGCGAGAATACAGATGCTTAGTCCAAGTTTCCTCAACATATTTTAGATGAATTCAACAAAGAAACATAATTGTAGAAATGAAGTTGATATTATTTTAATCACAGATTATGAGAAGCTTATTCATTTATGACAGCAGGAAGGGCAAATAACATACAAATCATACTAACAAAGGGAGAAGTATAAAGAAAAGCAAGATTTATAAAACAGAGACATGTTTTATAATTGTTATGCTTTCGAAAGGAGAAATAAGGTAGTGAAGCAGGTGTGTTATCAGCTACTAAGTGTTTCCAAGACTACAAGATTATAGGCCTAGGCTCAATAAAAGAAAAATATCACAAGCAGCTACTCTTTTTCCAAAAGGAACATTAACTCTTTTTAAACTGAAACTATTGAGTGAAGAAAAAAGGAAGNGAGAGAGAGAGAGAGAGAGAGAGAGAGAGAGAGAGAGAGAGAGAGAGAGGAAGATAGGTGTTGTGGACTAAGCCAATGCAGCGGTAACAACCCTAAATAGCTTTACTTGCAGCAGGCTCATAATCCTGCACTTCCCATTGGCCCGCGAATAGCGAGTCATGATTGGTCGTTTCTGGCCAGTCTGATTGGCTGCTAACAGGCCTCTCTGATTGAACGCTTGTGAGAGAGGTAAACTCAAATCATTGGTTGTTTTGACATCAGCCAGCTCTATAAAAGAGCTGCTGCTGCCCAAGTATTCGCTCTGTTCTTATTTCACAATAAAGAGTTGAAGTCCCCGTTTGATGTCTCGTCTCCGTTCCTTGCGCCCATGCTCAGGACTTAACATTTCCCAGTATCAGAAGCTTCTCTAGGCAGCTAGATTTTCACATAATGTGTCCAAAGTATGTTAATTTAAGGCTGGTCATTTGTCTCTTGAGTGAAAAACTAGTAATACATTACAAGAGAGTTATGTGAGAAGAGTAATTTTATAACAGTTTCCCAAAATTAAAAGTATTCAAAAAGCAGCAATGCAAATTATTCTTGACATTATTTTTAGTTGATCATTTTTAATGCTCCAATAAATTCTAACAAATTCTGTATTCCTCCATGGTCACACTGAGTAGCTACTAACAATGATACATTTCATGGTTTAAATTGATTATTTTAATTAAAAGAAACTCATATGTGTTATCCTCACATTTCAAACTTTCGAGTAGCGTAGAGTATCTAACACTTTATGCTATCTTTGTAAGTTATTGACTACCTTTCATGAACATAAGTTGTAAGCCACATAGTACATAATTAACCTGTAGAATTAATTTCCATAAGAGGAAGGCGACGAAGGTGGGATACAGAGACAATAGAGCTGACAAAGCACTCATCGAACAAGACAGAGCACATGGCCGAAGAGCGCACGCAACAAATGGCAAAATGACCAGCGGCGCCATACCACCCGCTCCATTGACCCAGCAACCAAAGACTGGGACTCGTATATAGATCGTTTCCAGATGTTCCTAGAGACCAACAATTTAAAAGATGCTACGCCTGGCAAGAAATGAGCAGTGTTCCTGACTCACTGCGGCCCCGCCGTTTTCAAAATGGCTAAAGCACTTGCCAAACCGGCGGAAGTGAAGACCATGGATTGGGATAACCTCGCGCCGATCCTCCGGGCCCATTACGCACCCACAGTACCTACACTGATATGAAGACACGAGTTTTACCAAAGGGACCAAAAGAAGAACAAGAGCGTTGGAAACTTCATAGCTGACCTCCAGAACCTAGGAGGCCTTTGTGCTTTTGCAAACCTTGAGGAAGCCCTGAGAGACCGAATAGTTCTGGGATTAGATGCACCCACTGTGCAGAGTAAATTCATGGTGAAAGGAGACATCAGCCTTGCAGATGTCATCGCCAACGCTACTGCTGCAGAAGCAACCAGAAAGTCAGCTGCTCAAATGCGCCAAGTGAATGTACCGCATCGCCAACTCGCTAACGATCACTGAGAAGCACGAGATTACTGCCCACCACGAAGACCTTGAGTCATCCTCAGACAGTGAGCAAGAGGAGGTCAACCGGCTCCGCTCGGAACGAGAGCAAAGGAACCAGAGACTTCCACGCCAATGTGCTCGTTGCGGAGCAAACCACCCGCGATCGGACTGTAAATTCCTCAACGCACTCTGCCGTACTTGCGGGAAAAGAGGCCATATCACGAAGGTCTGCAGAAGCAAGCAAGAGTCCAGTCCCAGCCAAAGGGAGAACAACGTCCACCGGGAGACAGGCAAACCACCTGAGAATCGGGACCGCCTGAACCACCAATGGAACAACTACTACTACTACAGAAATCGAGCACCTGCCTCTTCAATGAGATGAGAAGAGGCGCAACAAACCATTATTATCGGTCACGCTTCATCGTTCGATGCAAGAAAGATCTGCGTAAGGGTTACTATTGAGAATCGACCGTGCGTGATGTAAGTTGATTTGGGACCATCCCTATCAGTGGTATCCTGGAAAACCCTCAAACAGCTGATCCCTGCCATCTGCCGCCAGGACCTCAGCACTCAATGAATCATCCTAAAAGACTACAAGGGAAACAGAATTCCAGTTGTCGGTTCCAGCCACGTCCAAGTATCCTTCAAGGACCGCACCGCGACGCTTCCCCTGACTGTCATCGATCGTGACTGGCCCAGTTTGTTAGGGTTACAGTGGTTTGCTCAACTCGGGATTGAACTAGCCAGCATACACCAAACCAGAAGCGACAACTGGGAAGAGGCCCTCATCCAGGAATTCCAGGACGTGTTCGCAGGAACATTAGGCAAGTACAAGGGGACCCCTATATCATTTAATCTCAGCCCCAATGTAGCTCCCATTTGGCTTAAGCCTCGTCGGGTGCCTTTTGCCCTCAAGCTGAAGATTGACGAGCAGCTAGATAAACTGATACNCGGGATTGAACTAGCCAGCATACACCAAACCAGAAGCGACAACTGGGAAGAGGCCCTCATCCAGGAATTCCAGGACGTGTTCGCAGGAACATTAGGCAAGT
>BHEV01001938.1:786-19532 GCA_004319985.1 Emydocephalus ijimae | reverse complement strand
TTCAGGATTGAGGTTAAATGATATCGGGGTCCCCTTGTACTCGCCTAATTTTTCTGCGAAGACGTCCTGGAATTCGTGGACTAGGTCTTCTTCCCAATCGCTGCTGCAGGTTCGGTTAATGCCGGCTACTTCAATTCCGAGTGGAGCAAACCATTGGAGGCCTAACAAACTAGGCCGATCCCTGTCGATTACAGTCAGGGGTAGGAATGCTGTACGGTTCTTAAACAATACCCGGACTCAGCTGGATCCAATGACCGGGATTCGATTTCCTTGATAGTCCTTGAGTATGAGTCTTTGGAATCTGAGATCTTGCCTCCGGATAGTGAGGATGAGCTGCTTGAGGGTCTTCCAGGAAATCATCGAGAGGGACGATCCTGAATCAACTTCCATCAAACAGGGCTGGTTTTTGATGGCCACTTTCACTCGGATCTTTTTGGCGTCAAGAGATGAGGCGTGACCGATCGTGATTGTTTGGTGAGCCTCTTCTCGCTTCGTTGGATGGTTTAGGGTTTGTTTCTGTTGGAGTAGTTGTTCCATTGGTGGTTCACGGGTTCTCGCTTCACGAGATGACTTCCCGTCGGTTGGCGATCGTTAGCCCCCCTCGAGGGCTGGCTGGGTCTAGCTTGCTTCTACAGACCCATCCGATATGGCCTCTTTTCCCGCACACATGGCAGAGCGCGTCAAGGAATTTGCATTCTGACTGGGGGTGGCTTGCTCCACACCTGGCGCATTGGTACTGTGACTTCTGGCGTTGGTCTCATTCGGACCAAAGTCGATGGACCTCTTCTTCATCGCTTTCTGATGACGATTCAAGATCCTCGTGGTGGGCTGTTTCAAGCTGTCCCTCTGACTGAGGTGAAATTTCGCAGGCACGTTGGTGAAACGGGGCGTGGGTGCGGCGCATTTGGGCAGCCGACTTCCTGGTTGCTTCTGCTGCAGTAGCTTCAGCTATGGCATCTTTAAGGCTAATGTTGCCCTTCGCCATTAGTTTACTCTGAGTGCCTGGTGCATCTAATCCCAGAACTATTCGGTCTCTTAGGGATTCTTCTAGGTCAGCAAACTCGCATAGGCCTCCCAGATTCCGGAGATCCGCTATGAAATCAGCAACACTTTCACCCTTCTGCTGACTTCTCTGATAAAATTCATGCCTTCTAATGAACGTTGGCACGGTCGGTGCATAGTGAGCCTTCAGCAGGGGTTCGAGGATGTCCCAGTCCATAGACTTTACTTCTGCCGGTTTTGCTAGTGCCTTGGCCATGTTGAATACGGTTGGCCCACAATGAGTTAAGAATACCACTCGTTTCTTTCCGGTAGTGGCATCCTTCAAATTGTTGGTCTCCAGAAACATCTGGAAGCGATCCATATATGAGTCCCAGTCTTCTTGTGTCGGGTCAAATGGAGCGGGTGGTATGACGCTGCCGGACACGGTTCCGCCGTTGGTGCGTTTCAGCCACGTGCTCAGTTATAGTTCTTCGTCTTTCAGTAAGCTCTGACGTCTCCACATCCCATCCTCGTCACCAGTGTTAAGTTCTGTGCATGGGTGCAAAGGATGGAGACGAGCTGGTGACAGTGAACTTCAAACTCTTTATTTACATGTGAAAAGAGCTCAGCTCAATGGCCACAATGGGCCCCTTTATATAGGAAAACTCTAACTTATTTAACCAATGAAACACGGGGAGCGCTAGCTCCATTAACCAATGGGAGAGGCTCGTTAATAGCCAATCAGATTCTCCTGAATGGACCAATCCGATGTCGCTATTATCGGCCAATCAGAAGTGCAGGGCCAGAACCTTGCACTTTGCTTCAAGCTCTTAATAATCTTTATTTAAGTAATTATTGATTCACAACACTTACATTACAGCTTTTATAGCTATTCCACTTCAAAATGGTTGCAAAGTGATCAGCAAACCACTTGTACTTGTGCTGTCAATTTTCTAGGTTGATCTGTAGCAACCTAGAGCCATATATTTTTTTAGGTCTCAAAGCTCCAAGTTTAAGCATCAGATGTTGTAGAAAGAGAAGGACTGATGTTATTGTGCATGCAGCGAAAAAGTTTATAAAGTGGCTTTTCCCTTGGTCCCATATTTGTCTGGACAAGCTATGTTACACCTGTCAGCCCCACAAAGCAGAGTCTTCCAAAGTCAGCAGTAATGTTGCCCTATTCAAAAGGCAACTAAACTTCCAACAGCCAGAAGAGCAGAAAAAAGGAAAACTGACTCCAGCTGGAGCATGGCTTTAAGGGACTAAATGCTACCAAAAGACTGAAAAGATGCTTACACTAAAACAAAATCCTGTCCAATGCAGAATAAAGTAACTGTCTTGAACAATTTTAGGGATTACTATTTGTAACCCCCTGATCTTTTGTACTGGCTTTTTTTTTTCAGTATGGTTGTCTATTGGACGTTCCACATATATCACAAGCCTTGTCCTTTACTTCCAAAAATAACTAGCTGTGTATGTAATAGAAACACTTTTTCATCAGTCGGCCTGAGGTAAAATTAGCATCTTTCATTAGATGAAATAAGGGTGGATTCTGCTATGTCATTTCCTTTGAGTTATAAAATTATTTTCCCATCTCTGTGTACCTTCATTTAAAAAAGATTAGGCAACCTTTAATTTCCACAAACTACAATTCCTAGCATCCCTTTCCAGGAGCTGTAATCTAGCAGTCTTGGAGAACCATCACTTTCCCACTCTTTCTTAAATAATTTTAGGTGATTTATTCAAGTTGTCCTACAAGAGATTTTTTATTTTTTGGAGCACACAAAAAAAATCTCTCATTCTTAATATTAATAATTAATAGTATTAGGATTCTGTTATATATGACCAAATATGGCCAAAGAATGGAGTTGGCTAATAGACTCTACTCATTGGCCCAGCTGCTGGCTATAAAAGCCAGTGCCTGCCGCAGTTGTGCAGCTTTTTCTTCCGAATTGATTTAAAATAAAGTCTGCTTACCAGTCCTACTGTGTCCTGCCTCTTCTTCCTGCATGGACCCATTTAACACTGGCGACGAGGATGGGATCTTGAACTGCGAAGAGAACAAAGGACACCTTGTGGGTTTTTGGACACCATTTCTACGAGCCATGCCACCGAGAACAACTGCAACTGACAGACGACATGGCACAGCGCACGACCAGCCTGTCCTACCTCCCAATAACCATCCTGTATGATTCTGCTAAGGAGAAATGCTCATCCTACTTGGGCCATTTGAACCTGCACTTGAAGGTCAATGGACTCCAAGCAACCCCAATGTGCAAAAAATTGCACTTTTTCTAACATATTGCAATGTCAAGATCTATGAAATGGCCGATGCCCTGGTCGCAGATGATCTACAGACCGTCTCCTGGGACAAACTCCAGCGTGTCCTCCAGAGTCACTACGGCCCGTCTCCATTCTGTCTGGCCAGCTGCTATGACTTTTACACGTGGACCCAGAGAGAGGGAGAGACAATCAACTCGTTCATGGCATATCTACAGAGAATCACAAAGAACTGCAGATTGCTAGACACTGAGCGGTTGATCCGGGACCAGATCATCCTAGGAACAAAGGATCCCACACTACAAAAGAAACTCCTGGCCTGCAAGGATGTCTTTTTCCAAGAAGCTGTCAATGAGGCCACTGTTGTCTGACAACTCAGTGGCATGGATACAAGGGAGCAGGAAAGTCCATGCAACCAGGACTGATTGCCTGCCGTGGCCCAGTGAGTCTGCCTCCAATACCAGAGATGATGATAATGGCAGAGATGTAAATAAGCTGAGGTCTGCTAAACCAGGTGGGAAACCAGGAACCCGAGAGTGCATCAGCTGTGGTGGAAACCACCACCGATCAGCATGCCGCTTCAGAGACCGTATGCTGGAGATATGAGCACAGAGGCCTCATCATGGAGGTATGTCATGCAACACGGGGCAATGCAGACAATTCACCATAGGGGACCCAATCTATGCACACAATTACACTGGGAGACCAATGTGGATGCCAGCAAGGGTAATCAAAAGCACAGGGCCCTGGTCCTGCAGAGTAGAGATGGAGGAAGGGAAGCTATGGGAGGACACATCGATCAGCAATGGGTCCAGGTCCCAAGCGTGGACAACCAGCCAAACACCCAACACGCAATAACTGAACAACACAGATCACAAACACCAACCCCGCAGACACAACCCCCCAAATAACAACAACAGAGACACTTATCTTGCAAAGAGGGAGTCCTGCAGTGTCCTTCTGAGGCCCCAGGTTCGACGGTCCCTGCCGCACCAGTAACAAGTTTTGAGAAGGTTCCACTGGTGGGGACTGGAGCAGCGGAGGACCCGTCCGCTCGGGTCACCGCCCAGGAACAAGTGAGGTGCACAGATCCAGTCGCACCCCTTGAAGCCCAACCTACTTATGTGATTACGTACAGTAGGCAAGCACTGATTGGAGGAACACTAACTAGGAGGGGAGGGGGTTATATATGACCAAATAAGGCCAAAGTGTGGAGTCGGTTAATAGACTCCACTCAATGGCCCAGCTGCTGGCAGGAAAAATGAAGTCCCATCAATGGCTGAAGCTTTGGACAGCACCAGCTATAAAAGCCGGCACCTTCCGCGATTGTGCGGCTTTTTCTTCCAAACTGATTTAAAATAAAGTCTGCTTACCAGTCCTACTGTGCCCTGCCTCTCCTTTCCGCGCAGACCCATTTAACAGATTATATCTTCAATTTGTTTTTTCAAAGTAGCATTGTTACAAGTATATAGCTTTTTAGCATAAGGACTGTGTATGTGAATGTATGTTCATGTCCATGTATGTGTGTACTCATATATTTATATGAATGATTTTGGTCCTGGTCATCTTTCTACTGCTCCGTAGAAGGACACTGATAAGATTTTTAATTTATTGATGACCCTGAATTTTCCATTCATAAATTCAATATTAAAATGTACAACATAGACTATTGTCTATGTACTTTTCTAACTGGTGTTATCTATAATGACTCTCCTAGTAAATACATATCTTCATCATTTTAGCAATGTTTGCTCTTACCATGTACTTGGTAAGAAAGGAAAGAAGGGAGGAAGGTTTAAAAAGTTATATTTTGCAGAAACTCCTAATGATGGTCTCATACACAATTTCATTTTTTTCTCTAAAGTCAGAGTTATAATTGAAAACTTTTTGAGAGTTAACTTTTTTCTACGTTAACAAGCTTTTAAACATTGCCTTAATATAAAGACAGTAGGACATTGGTTCTTGATAAATGGAAGTTTTATAGAAGCCATGATGGTACAGTATTGCAGGCTAAAATTCTCCTGACTACCAGCAGTTCAATCCTCACTGACTCAAGGTTGACTCAGCCTTCCATCCTTTCGATACTATATAACCAGGAGCTCTGAAGAGCAGCAGACACCGAACTGGTTTGGTGTCTGCTGCTCTGTTTGGTCTACCCGCCTGCCCGGCATCTTGACTGTCCTTTATTTCCTGCTTTTTCAACCTCAGCTGCTTTGCGCAACACAGCTGAGGTTGAAAAAGCAGGAAAGAAGAGGATTTTCAAATGCTGCGCAACCTCGCGCAGCGCTTGTCAGCTGTCTGTGTGGAAGAGCTGAGTTTTTTAGGAAATGGTGCACGTGTGCACTCTCACCAGGGGTGGGATTGTACCTGATGGAGAACCGGCAAATTATGCCACTGGCTGTCCCCACCCCACCCCCTCACTCCTTACCTTGCATGCACACCATCAAACTTGCCTGCTAAGTTGCTATTTTTCCTTTTCTCTTCCCCCAAACATCAGCTGTTCTTCAGTGCCAGGAGATTTAGATTAGCTAGAAAGTGGGAAATTATTGGATTTTTTGCTTTCTAGCTAATCTCAAAGCAGAGCTGAGCCTGAAGCTTCTATTTTTCAGTGCAGACTCAGGTAGTCGATTGCAGAAACACAGATCTCTGAATGAATCAGTGATTCTGTGAGCAGTTCAATCTGCCTGCCTGCTTTGCCTGATTTTGGGTAAAAGTGCTCTTTTTTATATTAAAAATTCAATATTTACATAAATATTTATAATATTTACATACAAGCCATGCCCAGCCAGCAAGCCATGCCCAGGCAGTCACATGACCACCAAGCCACACTCACAAATTAGTCCACACCCACAGAACCAATTATTAAGAAATTTGAATCCCTCCCCTGCTTCCGAGATTAGCAAAATGAGGACCCAGATTATTGGTAACAATATGCTGGTTCTGTAAACCACTTAGAGAGACCCACTTAAAGCATTATGAAGTGAGATATAAGTCTAAGTGCTATTGCTGTTGCTATATTATTCTTTTTGCAGACAGTGACATTTGTCCGTTTCTTTTTAATCAACAGAAAATTGGCACCAATTCTGTTTTTAAAGGTTTTTCACCAGTCTAGTGAATTCCAGCAATACCAGTATTTATATTTATCTTTTGATTGTGTTCTCTGCTGAATAACTCATCTGACAATAATAATGACCTGGCAAATATATGTTAGCCTCAAGCAATTTTAGAGGACTTGCTTGTTTAATATAATTTTGTGGATATCTGAGCATAAACCTTCTTTTTTAGCAATCTCCCAATGAATTTGCAAGTCATCATTTTTTGCACAGAATCAGGATTGAAATACAGTAAAGACCTTTTTTGGGACTGCTGGAACTAACTTTGCCACTTTCCTGAGTTAGAACAATAGTGTTTTCCTAGAGCAGAAGAACTACATGTGTACCTCATCCAGTAAGGAATTTCTACTTGGCCTTACTGTGCAACAGCTGGGACTTGTTTTGCTTTTGAGAGCAACCAATTCATAATTATTACATGTTTGCATATTAAATAAAACAAATGTGGGGCTTGGAAAAGAAAATCAGCCATTTTAAATTCTGAATGTGTGATGGCCTTTTAGAAGATATCTTTTTCTAAATTAACCAGATGTTGCAACTATCTGTGATGTTCATTTGCATTAGATACCATTATTTATTTTTATCTCAAAGAAATCCCAGGAAAGATCAGAGATAAACACTATAAATATAATATTTTCTGAATTAGTGAAATAATAACCTTTCTTTTAATAAATCAGTATGTATTTTTCAATGGAGAGGCAGAGAATCTGTGTTCCATTATTGGTTGCTAAACTAAAACTACCAGCATCTTATATTGTTCAAATTTAGCAAGATCAGGGACAAGGAAATGTTTTAAAAATAATAATGTACTGGAAGCAAAACCTGCAAATCCTGCAATAATAATTTTAATGTTTTTTTTAGAGATCATTAAGATATTGATAATATTTAGATGTTGGGTAAATATTCAATAGTTTGTCAAGGAAAATGGAAATATTTTTGAAATTTATCCAAGGATCTAGAGCCATAACAAGTGTCATGATGACTAACAACATTTTATAATAAAATTCTTACAGGTGTTCTTAATATATGTCTTTCTGATAGACAATAGTAAGAAAATAGCCAAGCACACAATAACAACTCACTTGTAATCATATTAATGCTTAAAAATATTTGTATCACTGTGGAAAAACTATAAGCATATTAGATTTATTTATTTATTTATTTATTTGATTTGTCAATTGTTTACAAGATAATAAATATAAGCGTATACATAGTTATGAATACATGAAATGGGTACATATAAGAAAAATAAAAGAAAAATAAAAGAAACAATAGGACAGGGACGGTAGGCACGTTGGTGCGCTTATGCATGCCCCCTAGAGACCTCTTAGGAAAGGGGTGAGGTCAATAGTAGAAAGTCTAAGGTTAAAGTTTTTGGGTTTTGGGGAAGAAACTACAGAGTCAGGTAGAGTATTCCAGACATTGATCACTCTGTTGCTGAAGTCATATTTCCTGCAATCAAGTTTGGTGCGGTTAACCTTGAGTTTGATATGAAAGACATTTAATCAGATAGTTAACATAATTTCTAGTACTTTCAGTGACTTTCTTTGAATAGATTCAAATGCAAAATGGTTTTTAAGGCTTAATATATAATATACACTGCTCAAAAGATTAAAGGGAACACAAAAATAAGACATCCTAGATCTGAATGAATGAAAAGTCTTATTAAATACTTTGTTCATTACATATTTGAATGTGCTGACAACAAAATCATACAAAAATTATCAATGGAAATCAAATTTAGCAACCCATGGAGGTCTGGATTTGGAGTTACACTCAGAATTAAAGTGGAAAAAAACACTACAGGCTGATCCAACTTTGATGTAATGTCCTTAAAACAAGTCAAACGAGGCTCAGTAGTGTGTGTGGCCTCCATGTGCCTGTATGACCTCCCTACAACACCTGGACATGCTCCTGATGAGGTGACGGATGGTCTCCTGAGGGATCTCCTCCTACACCTGGACTAAAGCTTCCCACAACTCCTGGACAGTCTGTGGTGCAATGTGGCATTGGTGGATGGAGCGAGACATGATGTCCCAGATGTGCTCAATTGGATTCAGGTCTGGGGAACAGGCGGGCCAGTCCATAGCATCAATGCTTTCGTCTTGCAGGAACTGCTGACGCACTCCAGCCACATGAGGTCAAGCATTGTCTTGCATTAGGAGAAATCCAGAGCCAACCGCACCAGCATATGATCTCACAAGGGTCTGAGGATCTCATCTTGGTACCTAATGGCAGTCAGGCTACCTCTGGCGAGCACATGGAGGGCTGTGCGGCCCCCTAAAGAAATGCCACCACACAACATTACTGATCCACTGCCAAATCAGTCAAGCTGGAGGATGTTTTAGGCAGCAGAACATTCTCCACGGTGTCTCCAGACTCTGTCATGTCTGTCACATGTGCTCAGTGTGAACCTGCTTTCATCTGTGAAGAGCACAGGGCGCCAGTGGCGAATTTGCCAATCTTGGTGTTCTCTGGCAAATGCCAAATGTCCTGCACGGTGTTGGGCTGTAAGCACAACCCCCACCTGTGGATGTTGGGCCCTCATACCACCCTCATGGAGTCTGTTTCTGACCATTTGAGCAACCACATGCACATTTGTGGCCACTGAAGATCATTTTGCATGGCTCTGGCTGTGGTCCTCCTGTCCCTCCTTGCACAAAGGCAGAGGTAGGGGACCTGATGCTGGGTTGTTGCCCTCTTACGGCCTCCTCCACATCTCCTGATGTCTGTCTCCTGGTAGTGCCTCCATGCTCTGGACACAGCAAACCTTGCCACAGCTCACATTGATGTGCCAGCCTGGATGAGCTGCACTACCTGAGCCACTTGTGTGGGTTGTAGACTCCATCTCATGCTACCACTAGAGTGAAAGCACTGCCAGCATTTAAAAGTGACCAAACCATCAGCCAGAAAGCATAGGAACTGAGAAGTGGTCTGTGGTCAACCTGCAGAACCACTCCTTTATTGGGGATGTCTTGCTAACTGCCTATGCTTTCCACCTGTTGTTTATTCCATTTGCACAACAGCATGTGAAATTGATTGTCAATCAGTGTTGCTGCCTAAGTGGACAGTTTGATTTCACAGAAGTGTGATTGACTTGGAGTTACATTGTGTTGTTTCAGTATTCCCTTTATTTTTTTGAGCAGTGTACATTTCCATCCCTATTTGTAATAAAATGAAAGATGTAAGAAATAAGAAAATTACTAACAATCACAATATTAATCAATTCATCACACTGCTGAAAAGTGGCCATTTTGCCTTCAAATTTCAGTCATTGGTTTTGGGAGTATGTCTTGAGGGCTACAAAGTGTAAACAATTGATATCCTTTTGTGTTTCAATGTTTCAGTGTTTGTGTGCGACTTCCAGTCAATGTTGACTCCTGATAACTCAGTAGTTTTCTTGCCAAGAAATGTGTAAATGGCTTGCCGTTTCATGTTTCCTATGTTGACAGGGAGTAATTGGACCAAAGTCACCTAGCTGGCTTTATATTTAAGGCAGGACTAGAACTCTCTTCATACTCTACATAAATGACCTCTGTGATCATATTAAGAGCAACTGTGTTCTCTTCGCTGATGATGTAAAGCTATTCAACACCACTGACAATACTGCTATCCTTCAAAAAGACCTTGACTATGTATCAAAATGGTCAAACAAATAGCAACTTCAAATCTCAACAAATAAATGCTCTGTTCTACATATTGGCAAAAAAATAAATAAATCAGAAAATAAAATTCAGGCTGAATAGTCAAGACCTTGTTGATGATTCAAAATCTGTCAAGGATCTTGGAGTTCTCATCTCAAATGATCTAAGAAGTGTTAGAGCCCACTGTAACTACACAGCCAAGAAGGCATTAAGAGTTGTTAACCTAATCCTACATAGCTTTTGCTCTGGCAATATCACACTACTAACAAGAGCATACAAAACATTTGCTAGACCAATACAGCTCATCAGTCTGGAACCTGCATTACGTATCTGATATTAACACAGTTGAGAAAGTTCAGAAATATTTCACAAGAAGAGTTCTCCACTCCTTTACTCATTGCAGAATACCTTATGCAACCAGACTTGAAAATCTAGACCTAGAAAACTTAGAATTACGCTTCCTTTGGTCCAATCTAAATATAGCATATAAAATCATACATTGCAATGCCCTATCTGTCAATGAATACTTCAACTTCAACCATAACAATACAAGAGCACACAATAGATACAAACTCAAGGTAAACTGCACCAAACTTGATTGCAGGGAATACAACTTCAGCAACAGAGTGGTCAATGTCTGGAATACTCCACCTGACTCTGTGGTTTCTTCCCTAAACCCCAAAAACTTTAACCTTAGACTGTCTACTATTGACCTCACCCCTTTCCTAAGAGGTCTGTAGGGGGTATGCATAAGCGCACCAATGTAGCTTCCGTCCCTATCCTATTGATTCTTTTTATATGTATCCATTTCATGTATTCATAACTTTGTTTATACATATGCCTATTATCTTGTAAGCAATTGACAAATAAAACAAACAAACAAACAAACAAATATATATATAAATAAAATAAACTCACACTCTCCTGGTTTCTAGCCTAATACCTAATCTGAACAATTATCTTATTATTTAAATCATAAGATACATAGTATTTTCTTCTTTTATTGCATTTCTTAGAAACAGAATGAGGAGTCAATGAAAAATCCATAGTACACTGAGCAAGCTGCAAGGGAAAGATGGTAAAAAAAATTTGCATACAAAGTCCTCCACATACATTCCACATTTTAAAGGCTAATGAAATCCGCTGATTTGGAAGAACATTTTAAGATTAAAATACATGTAGCTGTATATCATTCTACAATAGAATATTAGCCGATAAGAAGTGCATATTATAAACTGATTAATGCATGTAAGAAATACAGTTTTAAAAATAATGCAAAGGTGAAAGGCATGGGCAACTTCTTTCTTGTCTGATTGTGTTATTTAAATCAGAGATTAACACGTATATTTTGAGCCCATTCCAGCAATGGAATTTAACACACATTCTTTCATGTATTTAAAACGTTGCAAAGGGAAAACAATGACACATTTTTTTATTGCTCTGTTCTATTTTCAGCTTCTCTCAAAGTGGGTTAAATAATAAGGTCATCAGATTTACAAAGAGAAAGAACAAAGTGAAAGTCAAAAATCTGGGTGCACAACTTTGTCCTATATTGTTCTTGCTTCTTTTATAAAAAGGAACATCTTGTATTTCTATTCAGTATTTTATGTTGCATATAATTAATTTTTTTTCTAAGATCTAACAGTTTTGACTTTTTTTAAAAAAAAAAAAGACTTTACAATGAGAAGCTTCAGTCTGAAAAGTTGTAAAACAACATGCCGATTACACAATATCAAGGATTGTTTTACTTGCAATAGTGGAATACTTGAAGATATATTAAAGACAGCATAAGATTTAATCTTAGGTTTAAAATTATAAGCACAATCCTATATTTTATTTACAATTTAATAGAAAATTGCCAAGCTCTAGTTATAAGAAATAACAAACGGTTGAGGCAACATTGAATTTCTTATTTTGCTTGATGTCTTCTTACTTCACTTTGTAAATTATAAATAAACCAATCAACCAAAATACCAACAAAGTGCAGAAATGGACCATGCTAAATAAGTCACAGACTATTATAAGTCTTTTTACTTACATAATTTAAAAAGCCTATATGTATTTTTTAAGTAAGAAAAAAAAAACAATTTTGGGAATACATGCTTTGTAACCTCATTATAGTAAAAGACACTCAGAGTCACCATATTATGAAACGGGTAGCATTGAAATTTAATAAATAAGTTATGAGCTTTTCTGTATTTCACTCTGATATTGAACATCATGTTATTTTATGGTAGATGAATGGAATTAATTATTGTAAATAGGAGGTAGTTTGTTATGTGATAGGTATTCATTTACTCAAAGCAGCACTGGGAAATCTGAAAATTCCAGATTCTTAGCATCTCAGCTGTTGTAGTTAACAAGTAGATTTTGGAAGTTGTAATATAAAAACATTTCTGTTTCTGCCATAAAATCTCAGTGACTGACCTGAGATGAATGAGATTTGGGCTGCACAACTCAAAGGACTGTTTGATGGCAGCAAAAAGAGAGACAACAGTCAATATCTAATATTCACTGCAAAACATTCAGCCAACAATGTGACAACAGCTGCATAGTACACACATGTGTACATTACCAATGAATGTGCCAGTAACATCACTATAAGCATTCCTCATACATTTATACATAAATGTATTATCTCGTCAACTTTATTATTTTGCAATGTTATCTCACTCCCTTTTCACTATTGAAGAATTCACTAAGCATTCCATTATTTCTCAAGCATTATTTACTTCCAACCATTCTTATCATATCCAACAACAATTTTTCAACTCTACATCTGTGTGAAACTCAAATTTACTCATTTTATCATTCACATTCTATGAATCAATAATGTACAGTAATCTTCCTCACATTTCTTCATTGCTCAGTGACCTGCTGAAAAGCAAAACATCTGGTTAACTTAAAGATGCACTGCACTTTCCAAGATTTGCTCACCTTTCATACCCTTTTTGATTTTGCTAAATTGTTTTATAGACATGCTTAACACACAATCTTCTATAGTTTTGACATTTGGTTTTGCTAACTTTCAATAAGAATTTGGAAGGTCTTTAGAGGTCTTTTAGTCCAACCCTCTGCTCAAGCAGGAGACTTTATACCATTTCAGACAGTCTCTTCTTAAAAACCACAACTTCTAATGGCAAATTGTTCCACAGGTTAATTGTCCTCACAGTTAGGAAGTTTCTCCTTAGCTCCAGGTTGCTTCTCTCCTTGATTATTTTCCATCCATTGTTTCTTGTCCTGCCTACAGATGCTTTGGTAAATAAGTTGATGCCCTCCTCTTTGTGAAAATCTCTCAAATACTGGAACACTGCTGTCCCCCCTTGTCCTTCTTTTCTCTAGAGTACTCAAACCCAAACCCTGTAAGCATTCTTCATATTTTTACTCTCCAGGCCTTTAATCATTTTAGTTGCTCTTCGTGGCTTTCTTTTCACCATCATTTTTAATGGACATTAACATTTACAACATTTCAATTCTATAAAGTATTTTCATTAAGCAGGAAAGTCCTAAATCAAGATCCAGCAAAAAAAAAAAAAGAAAAAGTCAATAGGAGAATCAGGAACATGCTTTAATCCTTGAAGGAAGTATTCCCTACTCATCCCCAATATATCAGGGAATCTACAATAAAGATAGATTTGCTTCTAAATGGGAGTTATGACCAGGTGATCCAAGTACCATTCCTTTTAATGAGTATTTGCACACACTATGCTAATGTAAACAGGGATGAGGCTTGAATTGCTCATTTATGTCTGCCATTTTGAAATCCTTGAATCATAGATTTACTGATCATAGAATTAAAGCATAACTTTCTTTTCATCCAATCTCTTCTATAATTCAGCCTAAACTGTTACATTAAACTGACTGAAAACCAATACAAGAAAATCTACAAGAAAATTTACCAATTGTGGTACAAATTTATTCAGGAAATTTTAATCGGTGAGTAAAAACAGAAGAAGGGTAAAACAGAAACCAGATATTACAATTTAGGAGTTAAAAAACAAAACTAAACAAAACCAGCCCAATTTAAAACACTAGCAATTTTGCCGCCCCCCCAGCATGGATTATTGAGTTTTAAGTGATCATAAAAGTCATAGCTATTTTCTCTGCACTTCTACTATAATTGCTGACCAATAAATCTTGGAGGAACTTCATATTATTCTTCAGGGGATCTATTCTTTAACTAAGGGATTATCTTCTTCTGGAGCATTGCTTCTCCATTTCCTGCACCTTCTACAGATAGTTTTATAGAACATCTCATGGGTCTCTCTTCTCCTCTAAGAAAGAATCATCTAGAAGAGTTATGACAGTATCTTCCCCCATATTTATTATTAATATAGAAATCTGTTGTAGAAGATAAGTTTGTTTGCTTCTTCTGTACCTTCCAGTACATATTCAATTTTAGTAACAAGTGTTATTCCCACTTCTGCCACAGTGACTTAGCCGCAGAAAGACAATATGTCTGATTTTGTTTACACTGTTGTGCATTCTTGGAAAGAAAAAAAAAGTATGAGAAATAACACAAAATGGGAAATGATAGCCAGCATGTGCTAACGCTTTGTAAAAAAATGGGTCAGAAAAAAAAATATCACCAGTATAGCACTATGAAACAAATGTCCTAGCAAATCATAAGCAGTACCATTTCAACATTTTATCAAGATGAAGCTCTGTATTTTTTTTTTTTTTTGCTAACCAAGATCCACAAACAAAAACAACCTTTTTCGAACATCTAAATATCCATCTTTTATTTTTCCAGGTGAAATAACTATTTCAGAAGCCTGAAACCTCCACCTGAAACCCTGATTATGAAAAATGTGAGTAATAATGTGTAGGTGTGTGTGTGTGAGAGAGAGAGAGAGAGAGAGACAGAGACAGAGACAGAGAGACAGAGAGAGAAGAAGGGGAGGGAGTGGGAGAGGGAGATTAATGCCTGGGTGTATGCATGTTGTCTATGTCTGGGGAAAGTAGATGGAAATTAATGTAGTAAGACAAGTATTAATGGAAAAAATGTAACATTTTGAAACCATAATATTTAAAGACTGAGACTTGCTGTCATGAGAGACTGCTCAACCTTTATACTGTATATGGCATTTGCAATTAGCAGAGTCATATGTGCTCCACAGTCCCCATTTTAAAACAAAAGATTTGTGAACAGGAATTCAAGTTCTCCTCTCACTCTTCAGTCTGCTGAACCATAAAGAAATGGTGAAGAGTGCCTGCTGAAGAAAAAGAAAAAGAAAATTTTCACAGCAACTCAATTACTTTTTTGGTCAATACCATGGTTAAGTTTTTAATTCTTTGCACAGTAATAATTAACTTTATTACTGTGATCATGAGGGCATTTTTTTTTTCATATTTCAAAATTGTTTGAATGGCAGCCAAAATTGGATCAATTGGATTTATTGACCCCAAAAGATCCTCAGCAGCACATATTAATGTACCATCTTGAATGCCATCTCGGATACTACATCACATACTAATTATACACCTTTTCCCACAAAACCTCCAGTTGGCGTCCTCTCAGATGGTAGCCTGACTGTTCCTCCTACAACTGGTCAAATTAACCCCCCGCAGCAAGTAACATCTTACCAGGAAGCTTCCCTTGATCTGATCAGCTGGGAAGAAATAGCCCCAAAGGAAGCGACACCAGCCCAGGGCACCCAAGGTTCCTAAGTAAATAAGCCCCAGGTCAGTGCCTCTGGGATTCCATCTATTTATGAGACTGACTTATGTCAAGACAATTTCTGGAACCAGGAGGAGACACAGCTCTTTAACTCCTTTTGTGCGATTCCACAATCAGAAAGGGCCCAAATCATAAAGCATCTGGATGCAGTCAAATCCAAGCTCTAGAGTCTTTCACTACCTGATAAGGATTTCCTTGGACTCCAGGGAGTCTAGACTGATTTACCAATGGAAGTTCCCTTGGCGCTCTCTCCAGAATGTCTAATTCGTAAATTTGAAGATCCAGGCCTACTTCAAACTTTATCTGTTGATGCTGCTGAATACTTGCCAGCTAAACAACCAGTTAATGCCACAAGTATGAACTGGAGTGTGCTTAAAGCCCTACAGCCCCATGAACAAGGCTCGCCTCTCCTCCCTCCTCTCTGCCTTTGCCTCCTAAGAGGATGACCCTGTCACTTAACAATGGGTGTATCTTTTTGGATCTGAAGGGTGCTCTGGGAAAAATTAATCACACAGAATAACTATTAAATCTGGAAAAAAAAACCTGCACACTTAAGTGCCTTTCGTGGAATATAACAGCCTGGGGGAGAAGGTGTGGTAGCAAAGAATTTGCCAACTATATTCACTCATTTGATGTGGTCCTGCTTCAGGAGACCTGGGCATGTGATAAGATATCCCTTACAGGGTTTATGGTCATTTTCTTGGCCACCACCAGACAATCTACGACAGGAAGGCCTAAGGATGGTCTAACTTGCTTGGTCTCTACTTCTTTGAAAGTGGAGACAGTAGAGCTGCCCTGCTGTGGCTCTTTAGCTATGGTGCTCCTAATTAAGAGAGGACGCAGCAAACTGTTAGTGTTCAATGTTTATCTTCCCACAATGATGAGGCAAGCTGATACTAAGGCTCAATGGGGCATGCTGGAGAATTACATTACTTGTATGGAAACTAAATTCCCAGCATTGTACATCCTTATAGGGGGTGATTTTAATGCCTGATTGGGAGTCCAAGTTTCCCCATCAATTGAGGCACTCTACTCCCAAGAAACCCTCCAGGCCATAGGAAACCTGATTTCAGCCAGACATTCTAAGGATGAATTAACAAATTTTGCTGGCATTCAGTTAGCCCTTTTAGCAGCCCAACACAATAAGATAATTCTTAATGGGAGTACCCTAGGTGATCTAGCTGGTGAGTTTACTTTTAGTTCCACATGTGGGAGTACTGTTATTGATTTTGTGCTGGTGTTCTTAGAAAGGCAGTCCATGCTTTCTATGTGGACTACCTTATGGAGAGTGACCACAACCCCCTGGTTAGAATCATTGGGCTTTCCTCAAATATACATCTCCCTAGGGGTCCCCAGATATTAGAACCCTATGTGGCCTCATATACAAGGAGGATCAAATGGTCTTCTAATACTGAAAGTTCCACTCCTTTTTATCCTCTGGAGTGTCTCAGCCTATACAATCAGGCCCTAACAAGTAGTGGCCCAGGGACAATCTCGGCCTTTGAATCACTAATTAATAGTATTCAAAGGGATCTAGGATCAGTCCATAGGCCGAGAGGTCCATATCATTCAAGAAGTAATTCTTGGTTTGACAAAGTGTCTGATGCTCAGGAACCAGATTAATCGGGTTTACCTGCTCTATCACAATCGAGGAGATAAATGTCCACCAGAGGAGTACTATCGCTTCAATCGGGAATATAAAGGACTAATTGCTAAGAAAAAGAAAGCAAAAGAGAGAGAGAGAAGTGTGTCAAGTATTGAACATGGGTCGGAATAAATGGAGACAGCCTCTGAATGGTGAACTTCAGCTCTTTATTTGCATAGTGACTTCTGAATTAACAACAGTGAACTCTGCCTTATATAGGCAACCCTTGTAAGCTTTAACCAATAGCGAGCTAGAAACGCTAGCTCTTTCAACCAATAGTAACTCTCCGTGAAGGGCCAATCGGATTCCTTAGAACTGGCCAATCTAGTTTGGCCGCTTAATAGCCAATCAAAAGTGCAGGGCCAGAACCCTGCACTTTACCTCAAGCTCACACTTTATTACTTTATTGTATACACAACATCCCTTCCCCCTGGCTTCTCAATTCTGGTGCAGTTATATAGCCCTTTAAATAGGAAGGTTGTCTTTTAAGTCTCTTAGATTTTCGTTGGATTGGTTGATTGCAATCCTGTTGAGGTAGGTTGTTGCTTGGCAGTGGTTCTGCCTCTAGTTCAGGGTTTATTTCTTCTTCATTGCCCACATTTTCCTCAATTCCCTGAGGTGTAAGTGTTTCTTCCTCTTGCTCCGATTCCTGAGCATCATTTAATTCGTCGTTCCCTTCGAACGGATTCCCTGGATTTTTGTCTTCTTCCATACCTCCCCCCCCCTCGGTTTGGTCATAGGGGAGCTGTTGACTGGCCATTGCAAGTCGTGACCGCAATTGGTCGATATGCCGTTTCCACAATTTATTGTCAAGGCATTGCACCACGTAGGATTTGGGGCCGGTTACACGTACTACTGTCGCCTCTGTCCATAACGGGTCGCCCGATAAGTTCCGTGCATAAACGAGGTCTCCTACCTGGAAGGTGCGACAGCGGCCGCTGGATCCTATTGGTTTTTCTGGTTCGTAAGCAGGGTGCAGCCGGTCGAGTTGGGAGCGGAGTCTTCGTCCCATTAGTAGTTCGGCGGGAGTTCTGCCGGTAACGCTATGTGGAGTGATGTGTTGCAGGAAGAGAATTTGATTGACCTTGTCGTCGATGTTGTCATAGTGTACCTTTTGCAAGGTCTTTTTTACAAATTGAACCATGCGTTCTGCTCGGCCGTTGGTTGCAGGTTGTGCAGGCGAGGTGAGCGCATGGCGGATGCCGCGGTCAGCGAGGTACTGCTCGAACATTAGTGCACTAAACTGTGGCCCGTTATCGGACACCAGGACGTCTGGTAGTCCGTGGGTTGCAAAGAGTCTGTTCAGGATCTTGATCACTGCCTCGGAGGTTGTAGTCATCATACGATGGATTTCCAGCCAATTGGAGTATGCGCCAACTGTAAGTAGGAAGGTGTGGCCTTTGGTC